>JAJEJO010002036.1:67678-165208 GCA_020662805.1 Glaucomys volans
ATTCAAGATGGCAGAACCCTTGGCAAAGGGTTTCTTCTTCACCTTCTCTCATCGTGCTGCTTACTTCTAGGACATTTTAAGAAAAGGGGGCTGTGGAGAATAAGAAGGGGTCCTTCTTCCCCAGCTGCAAGACTAGCCCGAACATCACGCCTCTTCTCAGACAGTGAATCCCCACGTGCTTACTTGGCACATGAGAATATACTGCTTGCTCCCCAGCTGAATGATTTTGAGGAAAAGAGATGGACATGGAAAGTCTGGAAATGTGGAGGGGACATGGGGGCTCGGTGGGGACCAGGACAGATTAAGGAGAGCCTTCCCATTTCTAAGGAGTGGGAGCCACTTCTGAGCCCCAGCTACCTGGAGTCTGAGGTTGCTTGCCAACACCTGAGTTCCCAAAGCCCCAAACCCAGATTTTAATGTGAAATCTCATAATTTTCAGACACTTATTCCATAAGACCTTAAAAACAAACAAACAAACCTTAACACCAGCCAAGCACAGCACACCTCAGGCGATGTCCACCTTTGGCAGCGTTGGCTGGCGACACTTGCGATAAGCTGTTTAATTTCAAAATCACGGGTTCTGTCCAACCTTGCCATTGGGGCTCCTGTGAGAGAGGCGTCCTAGCGCAGGTCTGACTGTCCCTCGTCATTACTGGTGGCTTCAGATGGCAAGACCAGGTGGCCTTGGCTAAAGTGCCAGGTGATGAAGAGGCCCCCCTGGGGAGATGAGGACAGAAGCGTTTCTAAACAGAGCGACACATAGGAGGAGCATGGCCAGGGTCCAAAGGAGACCCCGGCCCTGTGTTTTCCCTCCCAGCCTCACCCCAGCCTGGCCACTGACCTCATCTCTTGGATCATCATCATAACACCTCTACCTTTGCTCCCCGAAGGCTTGTTATCATTAAATGTGTCCCTAGAGTTCATGTGTTGGAAATTTAATTCCCAGCAGTGGTGCGGGGTGGGGGGGCACAGAGGGAGGTGTTCAGGCGTGAGGATGGGGGATTGGTGCTGATGAGCAGGCTCAGGGCTGCAGCCCCCCTGTGGTCCTCTCCCTCTCTCTGCTGCATGCTCTCTTGCTCTTCGGCCTCCCACCCTGGGACGATGCAGCAAGACGGACCTTACCAGGTGCAGGCCCCTAGACCTGGGATTTCCCTACTTCCAGTAAATTTCTGCTCTTTATAAACCACCCATTTCCAGGTACTCTGTTAGAGAAGTATAAAAAAGAGTAAGAAAATAGAGTAAGAAAAACTATTCTCAGCTAGGCATGATGGTGCATGCCTGTAATCACAATTAGAAGGCTGAGGCAGGAGGATCACAAGTTGGAGGCCAGCCTCAGCAACTTAGCAAGGTCCTAAGAAACTTAGCCAGAGCCTGTCTCGAGATAGAAAATAAAAAGGGCTGGGGATGTGGCTCAGTGGGTTCAATCCTTAGTAACATTAAAAAAAAGAAAGAAAAAAGAAAAACTATTCTCAACTGGGCAGCCAGAGGAATCCCCCTCCAAAAACCACTTTCAATGCTCTCATCTCCAAGTCAAAGCCAAAGTTTCTCAGATCCCCGGGCTCCACTTGAGCTACCACTCCTTTCCTTGATGACTTACCTTCTTCCTCCCCAGGCCTCTGGAGTCAAAGGCAAGGGCCTCCTTACCCAGTTCCCTAAGGCACCAAGAGGAACACCGCATTCCTGCCTCAGGCCTGGGCACTGGCTGTTCCTTCTGCTGGAAACTTTCTGCCAGATAGCTCACCTCTTCAAGTCACAGGTAGAGGTCACCTTTTCAAAGGGGCCTTCCCTGGCACCCCTATTTAAATGGAAACACTTCTCCAGGGTTTTCACCCCTCCCTGGCTTTCTCTCCATAGAGTTCGGTGCTTTTTTTTCTTTTTTTTCCAACAAGGGATTGAACCCAAGGGCACTTAACGACAGAGCCACATCCCCAGCCCTTTTTATTTTTTATTTTGAGACAGGCTCTGGCTAAGTTTCTTAGGGCCTCGCTAAATTGCTGAGGCTGGCCTTCAACTTGTGATTCTCCTGCCTCAGCCTCCCTAGTCACTGAGATTACAGGCGTGCCCCACGGCGCCCAGCTCAGTGCCTTTTTTGACACGAATGTTATGCACTACACGCGTCACTCCACAATGTCTACGTCCCTACTCGCTGATGCACCGCGTGCCTTCCTGTAGCTATCGCACCGTGGCACCGTTCTCTGTGCACACGACATGAGTTTCGTGGCCTCCCTGGTCCCCACCCCTGTCCCCCACCCGCCATCCATGTCTGCCACACCGCAGGCGCTCAGTAAATGTGTGCACAGGACGAATCAAGAGTGGGCGACCGCTTCCGCGCACAAGCCGGCGGCCCTAGCGCGCGCGCCGGATGCAGCTGGGACCGCGCGGGGCTGCAGGTGAGGGCGGGGCTCCAGCGCGCCTGCGCCGAGCACTCCTTTCCCAGGCGCGGCTCGGCGGAGGGTTACAGCGCGGTGGGCGTGGCCTGTCCTGGGCGTGGCCCACGGGGGCGTGGCCTCGCTGGTGTCCCGCGGGCGGCGGCAGCGCCGGCTCAGTCTCGCCGCCGCCCGCGCCGCCCGTCCTCCTGGCCGTCCGCAGCCATGTCCGAGCCGGCGCGCCCCGGGCGCGAGGAGATCATGGAGGCCCAGGTGATGTGGGAGCCTGACAGCAAGAGGAACACGCAGATGGACCGCTTCCGGGCGGCCGTGGGCGCCGCCTGCGGCCTGGCGCTGGGTGAGTGCGGGGCGCGGGCCGGCCACCCGGGCCTCCGGAGCGGTCCCCTTGGGTCGGGGACCAGCCGGGCGGCGGGAGGGTCCCTCCTCCGGGGCGGGGCGCGCCCTGTCCCTGGGCGTTGCTGTCCCGGCCCCTCCTGTGCCTGGGATGCGCCTCTCAGGTCCGCTGTCCCGCCGCTGCGGTCCCAGGAGCCGCTGGACGCGGGGTCTTTCTCCGGGGTGGCGGCCGCGGCCCCGGGCGTGCCCCTGTCCCGGGGAGCGGCACCCTGCTGCTTCGGAGTGCCGCGCCGCTCCCGACCGGCATCTCCTGGCACGTGGGGCGCCCTCTCCCGGGAGGGTCACCCCTTTGGCGGTGGCAGTCCCCCTGTTGGCTGAGGTCCCTGGTAAGGTGCTCCCTGGGGTCTTGGCTTCCAGCCTGTGGGGGGGTGTCTCCTCCCGGACACAGGGCTTCCTGCTGTCCTGTCCTGGGGCCCGGTGTCCGCCCCCACCCCTTCCAAGCTGCCTTTGCAGAGGCCACCGTGGAATTCCCGGGCACCAGAAGGATGTTCCTCTGCAGCCCACCTTGGGGAAGAGCGTAGAGCCCTTTCCTCTTCGGTGGGAACTCCCAGCCCCCCAAAGATCCTCCTTCCAGCCACCCCTTGGCCCCCAAGCCACCTGTCCCGGTGCGGGTGAGGAGAGGCCCCTCTTCTGGGTGAGGACGTCTGCAGCTCAGGGATTTTCCACTCCCCCGGGCCTTCTTCTCTCCCACCTCCTCAGTTCGGGGTCTCCCTGTGTCTGTTGGTGGCATGGCTTCCCCTGTCAGCTTTGCAAAGATGGAGAGGGGTCATGGGCCGCACAGCCTGGAGCCTCCCTCAGCCTTTCTCCTGGGCGGCCTTTCCCCCTTCTCTGAGTGGCGGTTGCCCTTCCTGCTTCCTGCATTCCCGCTCCCCGCCCAGCACACCCTCCTTGCTTTGCCAGCGCCGTCCTGAAGCACAGGTCTTACTTTGTCACTCCTTGGCTCAGGGGCTCTTGGTGGTTCCTGTTGACTATGGGACTGCAGACTGCCAGCCGGCCACTCCCAGGCTCCCCTGAGCTTGGTGGCACTTGCACAGGGTCCCTTTGCCTCCCTCCTCTCACTTGGAGAGGCTGTGTGTGTCTTGTCACTCTCAGGCTTCCAGGTGTGGGTGGACTTGACCTCAGGTGGGGCCAGCAGGCTGCGTTGGGGGTTACTTCCTTTTTCTGTGTCCCCCTTGGTCTCGACTGTTTCTCTGCCAGCATAAGCTATATTGATCCCCTGGTACACATGACAGCATCATTTCATACAGGGGCAACCCTGCGGGCGGGCACAACCTCCTTCCTCCTAGCAAGTGGCCAGGAGAGGACCTGTGATCTGACTAGCTAGATTTTTAACTGACTACTTACTAGCATGTGACCTGGAGGAAGTCGTCAATTAGCCCGAGCTGTTTTCTCAACTGTGAAGTGTGCATAACAAGAGGACTTGTGTCACTGGGTGGGCATGAGGGTGCCATGAGATGGTCAGTCCAGGGAGGGTGCAGCTTGCCCCTGGCCTGTGGGTTGCTGGGCGGACATTAGCCAGTGCTGGTGGCTCCCAATCTTCTCCTCCTTCCAGGCTCTTGGACTGTTGGCCCCTGGGCCAGATTTGTCCTGCAGATCTTGTGTTGAGCTTCCGGTGTTTCAAAGTTGGACAACTGCATATGAAAAGCAGGCTTTCCAACTTCTGGAACCCAGGCCTCCAATGCTGGCCTGCACCCACCTGGCAGCCTCCTGGGAGCTGTCAGGACCCCCTGTGGTCTGGGCAGGAAGGCAGCCTGTTTTGCTCTTCCCTCCTCTGGATCACATCCCACCTGCTTCTTTTCACACGCTGGCTCCATGCGGTTGGGGCTTTGCCTTCAGCTCAACTCAGAGGCCACCTTTTCTTTGAGTACTTTCTCTGCTCTGCTGTCCAGGTGCCTGTGATTTGGGGTTGTCCTGCCTGGACTTTCCGTGCATTTGGGAGTGTTCTTCCTGCTCCACACAGCGCTCCTGTCCGAGGCTCCTTCGTAGCTGGCACGGCCTGGAGCAGCGCTGTTGAGTGGCTGTGCCCTGCTCCAGCCCTGGACTGTGCAAGAGGGAGGCCTTCCACACCCTGCTCCCTCTCCTTTGTCCTGGGCAGGAGATTTCTTTTTCTTTTTCTTTATTTTTGTGCTGAGGACCAAACCTTGGGCCTCACACATGCTAGGCAAGCGCTCTACCCCTGAGCTACAGCCCCAGCCCTTTTGAAACTTTTCTTTTGATACGGACCTTGTTAAGTTGCAAGGCTGGCCTCAATTTGTGATCCTCCTGCTTCAGCCTCCTGAGTTGCGGGATTATGGGCTATGCCCCTGTGCCAGGGGTGGGAGGGTCCTGTCCCTGGATTTCAGGAGGTGCAGGGCCTTGGTGAAGTCACATGCTCCCTTTCCATCACCAGAGCCATGGTTGTTCTGTTCCTGTCGCTGCTTCCAGCCAGCTGGCCTGAGGGCTCCCTGCATGGCTGTATGGGGCTCAGGGTCCCCTGATGGAAACTTCCTGTCATGCAGGAATCCCCAGCCCATGCTGCCGCTGCAGCCCGACTTATGTGCATGTGATGCTCTTTTGCAAGGCCCCAGGGGACATTCTGCAGGGCCACCTTCTCTAATTAGAGACAAAGGCCACAGTGCAAGATTCAAAGGACACTTTGCTCCTTTGGCACAGTGCGCCCAGTGTCCCGTGCACGGTGAACTGGAAGTCACTCCTTTATGTGCATGACCAGGATAGAGTCTGCCGGCAGGAGGCTTGGTGGCCATTGTCACACAGCTCAGCTGCAGCAGGGAGAGAGCCCGCGGTGCTGCAGGTTGTGGCCCGTGGAGCCTCCTGTGGACGGGCAGGCGGCTCTGGTGTGGTGTTCCCACTGGGCACCCGTTTAGCAGAGGGTGCTGTTCAGAAGGGCTGCGGACGAGCGGCGTGAGCGGAGTGCTAGGTGCACACCACGCAGTCCTTGGCGACTGGGAACCACGTGCCTCAGCCTGTGCTCAGGGCACAGGTTAGTTCTGGCCATGCCGGAGGCTGCTTGGTGCCATGTAGGACTATTGGGGTGTCCTCCCAGCCTGGCTGCTGGATTCTCCCAGAACCAAGGGTGGAAGCCCAGGGTCCCTATGACCCAGCTGGGGAACCACACTGCCATTTCCACAGTGCCCGCTAGTCACACAGGTCAGCCTGTGCAGTCTGGGAGGGGACCCTCCCAGGGGTGGCCATGCCTGGGTGGGCGTCAGTGCTGCCCACCATGGTCACACACTTGCTTTTCTCAGAAGCCCACGTTCCAGAATTTCATTGAAACCAGGTTTTTAGGCGTTTTAGCAGCTAGTTGAGGTTCCTTGGGAGCACCGGGCGGGTGCTGTGGCAGCTCGGTGTTCGGCTCCTGGGCCTCCAGGCTGAGATGCCACTGTGACCACCTGGTCCCCAGACTCACAGGGCCAGTATGTTTGGCTCCTAGTGGTGCTCTGGTGGCTGCGCCTTTGGGAAGGGCCCTGGGCCTTTTCCCAAGGCCTGGGCTTGCAGCCTCTGCCAGTCCACGGCAGGTCGGGAATGCCACTGTGCGTGAGGACCAACTCCCATGCTGAGACAGACCGTGGGCGGAGGAGCTGCAGGGCCCACTTGGCCAGCGCCCCTCCCACGGTGCCAGGATCGCCTGTCTGAGAAGCGCCTGGGGCGGCACCTCCCTCTGCAGACCAGGGAGCCATCCTGCTAATCAGCGCTTCCTGGCCACACCTCCCTCCGCATGGCCTGGCTGGTGTGCACTGTGGGTGGCGGGCATGATCTCGCTGCAGATGGTGGGGTGACACCAGGCCACGCCTCCGGGCACCTCTCTGCTGAGCACCATCCCAAGCAGGTCCTGTGTTCTGACTCAGTGACCCTGGATAGGCACCATTATCCCTCTCTTAGGGAGGGGGAGACTAAGGACAGAGAGGTGACATGTCAGGTCACCCTCCAGAGGGGCAGGATTGGCACCCCGTTGAACTTGGGAGCCAGCCTGTGCCCTGATGGTCCTTGCTACAACCTGTGACCTTCTGTTGGCTTGTTTTGCAGCACTCGATGACCCCAGGGGTGCGCTACCACTGAGCTGCATCCCCAAACCCCCTGTCTTTTTTCTTTCGAGACAGTGCCTCACCAAGTTGTGGAGGCTGGCCTCAGTCTTGTGCTCCTCCTGCCCTAGCCTCTAGGTAGCGGGTATTACAGGCATGCACCACTGCACTTCCGACAAGAGCCATTCATTCATTCATTCATTCATTCGTTCATTCATTCATTCATTTGCTGAACTGAGGATCAAACCCAGGGCCCTGAGTGTGCTGGGCGAGCACCCTACCACTCAGCTGCATCCCCAACTCCTTGCAAGAATCTTCTAAAGGAGCCTCTGTAGCTGCCATGCTGTGACTCCGAGGGGAGCGGCTTGCCCCTGTCCTCCTCTGGGGTGGTAGAGCCAGACTGGCCCCTGGCCATCCAGCCTGACCCTGGAGCCCAGGTCACTGCTCCTCCCATGTGGGAACCAGGCATGCCTTCCAGCCAGTAATTTCAGGGTGACGCTTGCAGGAAATGCAGTCCCCGAGAGGCGGAGTGGCCTGGCTGAGGTCCCCAGGCAGGGTGGCATGGCCCATGCTGTTTTCCTGGATGGACCCTCTTGGTCTTGCCCTGTCTGGGGCTTGGCGGAGGTGTGGGCATCTCTGCTGTGAACCGGGTTCCCTGCTTTCTGGGCTTGGACATCTGCAGCCCCTGGGTCTGCCTCTGATGTGATGGTGACCTCAGAGCTCCCCCACGTCCCTCAGGGCCATCTGCGTCCCTCCGCCCCTGCCCACACCCGCTGGCTGCGCCTGGGCCCTTGGCATTGCCATAGCCCTCGAAGCCCGAGTGTCCAGACTGTGTCCCTGCTGCCAGGCCAGGCCTGGCCCTCTCTTCCCAAGTCCAATAGCCTGAGGAGTGACTGGACCCCATGGTCAGAAGGGACACTGCTAAAGCTCAGGGGTCACTAGGCCTTTTCCTCTCTGCCCCTCAGGCCTGGGAGCTGTGAGGAGCAGTGATGGTTGGTTGGTAGACAGCCGTGAGAACACAGAGCTGTCGTAGTGTGCTCTGGTCGGCCCTCTTCCTGCTGTCCCAGTGTCCCCCCTGCAGGCCTTCCCCTGGTCCTCCAGAGCCCAGCGTTCTCCCTCTGCCTCAGGGATCCTGGTTCATTTTGGTTAGTCCACCTGGACCCTGTTCACTGGAGGGGCGAAGCCCTCAGCCAGCAGGGGCAGTTTTGCAGAGAAGTCAAGTTTCTAGGTACATCCTGATGGCTCTGAGCCACATCCTCAGCCCCTTTAAGCAAGCAAGTAAACAAACAAACAAAAAATATATGTTTTTTAAATTTTGAGACAGGATCTCAGTAAGTTGCTGAGGCTGGCTTTGAACTCGAGGTCCTCCTGCCTCAGCCTCCTGAGCTGTTGTGATCACAGGGGTGCCTCCCTGCACCCGGAGGGAAAGTAGTTTTTAACTGAACCAGGTGGGATGTGCAGAGGGACACTACTGCCCACCGACACGGAGGGATGTGTGGCAGGTCTTCAGCGAGAGGGGCCAGTGACAGCGCAGGGGTGAAGCAGGCTCCATCTATGATGTAAAATCGCACATGCACTTCTTTCTCCCCTGATCTCTGTGGGAGAAGAGAGGAAATCTCACTGTTAATGACCTCAGGCAAACCCGCGACCTCGGGAGACTGTGCCGTGGAGACTGCGGTCCCTTCTGGACATGCGTGTGGATGTGATGTCCTGCTGGAAGCACCCTGAGGGCCATGTGGTGGTGCTTGAGGTGGCACATGCCTGTAGTCCTGGTGACTCAGGAGGCCAGGGCAAGAGGATCCCAGGTTGGAGGCCAGCCTGGGCAACTTAGGGAGACCCTGTCTCAAAATAAAAAACCTGAAAAGGGCCATGGCCTTGGCTCAGTGGCGGACTGCCCCTGGGTTCAGTCCCAAGGAAAAAAAAAAAAAAAAAAAAAAAAAAGAAAGAAAGGAAAAAAAAGCCTATTGAGATTAGAAGGGCCCAAAGGCAGAGGAGTTGTCCCCAAGGTACCGGGATCGGAGTTGGATGTGACTAGTGAGTAGAAGGGTCGGGAATGGGCATGTCACTCAGTCTTGGCAAAGACTCAGAATCCCTGTGACTGGCGATCTCCGGACCAGGTCGATGGTGGTGGGAGGCAGGAGAGGCTTGTTCCAGTTCTGTGATTCTGAATCCTATGAATGTCTTATTCAAAAATCACAATGAATGGTGCAGCCCCTCCCTTGGCACTGTCAAAGTCCCCCAACGCCAGCGGCCTGGCCTTTCAGGTCTGCTGCGCACAGCTTGCTCAGTTTCTGACCCCAGCCCACCCCAGGGCAGGCCCTGCTCTAAGCTCCTTATGCATGCATACATTTAAATCCTCATCACAGGCTGGGCTGCTAATCCTGCAGGTGTGGGTGGGGACACCTGGCACCTGGCTCCAGGGTGAAGGGTCCCCTGGGGATAGGTGGCAGAGGGCTTGCTCCAGTGAGTGGGGCTCTCCGGGGCCCCACCTCCCACCTGTCATTCCTGCTGAACTGCTGGGGCCTCCCCTGGCGCTCCCCTGAGCTGTTGCTTTCTATCTTGCAGAGAACTACGCCGACCTGTACCACTGGTCCGTGGAGTCCTATGCTGACTTCTGGGCCGAGTTCTGGAAGTTCAGCGGCATCGTGTTCTCGCGCACCTACGAGGAGGTAAGGGAGCACCTGCCTGCAAGCCCGCAGGGCGCACGCTGACTTGGCAGGATGCGGGTCAGGGCTTCTTCAAATCCTCGATTTTGGGGGAAAAATGCAGACCCTGGAGAGCAGGTTCAGACTGGCCCCCTCTGCCCCAGTGCCTGCTGCCTGTGGGCGCTCTGCCCATGTGGACCCCAGGCCCTGTCGGGAGCTGGAGCCCCGCCAGGTGGTAAACCCACAGAGCCAAGTCCCCAGCCCATTTTTATGTTTTGTTTGGAGACAGTCTCCTTAAGTTGCTTACGGCCTTGCTAAGTTGCTGAGGCTGGCCTCGAACTTGTGATCCTCCTGCCTCAGCTTCCCCAGCTGCTGGGGTTACGGGCATGTGCCACCTCACCTAAAATTGTTTTGATTGCAAAATGCATATGAAGTTTACCATTGTAGCAATTTTATAGTGAATGTGCAGAAGTCGTGAGCAGATCCACATCGTCGCAGTAACTCTCAGGAGTTTCTTTTTTTTTTTGGAACCAGGGATTGAACTCGGGGCCACTGGGCCACTGAGCCACATCCCCAGCCCTATTTTGTGTTTTATTTAGAGACAGGGTCTCACTGAGTTGCTTAGGGCCTCGCTAAGTTGCTGAGGCTGGCTTTGAACTTGAGATCCTCCTGACTCAGCCTCCCAAGTCGCTTGGATTACAGGCGTGCGCCACCGCGCCCGGCAGGAGTTTCATTTTTCTGGCCTGGATTTTAAAGAACTTTTCCACTCCTTACACCGAAATCAGTGAGCACCTGGGGAGAGGGAGGCCGGCCGTCGGAAGTAGAGCTCACCCTCTGTCTGCGGCAAACCCTCCGAGGTGTCGCCTTCTCACAGGGTCAGGGTCCTGCTTCCTGAGGACTGTGGTGGCGGGCAGGGCAGGGGCTTCTCTCCGCCTGGTTTGTGACAAGTCTGGGTAGAGCTGCCACAGGGGCCTAGTGACTTCTTTACTTTGTCCTCAGCCACTGTGAACCCTTGCTGGAAGAGCAGGTTTCCCTTGTGAACTTCTGTGCTCAGTTTCTAGCCGTAGGCCAGTTCAAAGCTCATTCTGTGAAATGACTTGGATCCCAGCAGCTCGGGAGGCTGAGGCAGGAGGACCGCAGGTTGAAAGCCAGCCTCAGTAACTCACCCACATCCTGAGCAACTTAGCAAGATAACTGTCTCAAGATAAGAAAAGAAAAAGGGCTGGGATGTGGCCTAGTGGTTAAGCACCTCTGGGTTCAGTCCCTGGTCCAAAAAAATAAAATAAAACAAAACAAAACAAAACAAAACATCTTGACAAAGCTTCGGGCCGTGGGCGAGCCAGCCTCCCCCGCAGCCGCTTCACCTGCTCGTGCGTGGAGCTCCTGTGTGCGCGTGCATGCTCTCCTTGGTTTTCTGTCCTCTGCAGGTTGTGGACACGTCGAAGGGCATTGCGGACGTCCCCGAGTGGTTCCGAGGCAGTCGCCTCAACTATGCAGAGAACCTGCTGCGGCACAGGCAGAACGACAGCGTCGCCCTCTACGTGGCCAGTGAGTGCGGGGTTCAGGGGGGCGTTTGGGTGCATGCACGTGGCGCCGAGTGTGTGCAGAGGCTCCGATGCGTGCAGTGACCGCAGGTAGCTCGTCACAGGGCAGGCTGGCCTTGGTTTCCGTGGGTGGGCAGGCGAGCCAGGAGCAGTGGAGGCACGGGCTGAGTGGCTGAGCCACCTGGGCACTGTGAATGGCCGGAGCCTCTCCCTGTCAGCTTCTCCTTCTAAAATGCGGTGGAGGAGCTTTGTAGCGTGGCACTGAGAAGCCTCTGGAAGAATCGGTCCAAATGGAACATGCGAACCAGCCCCGTTTTCTCAGTAGGGAGGCGCCCTGGCGTGTCCTGACTCAGGCAGCTTCCGACTCGGCTGGGTTTTGGCAGTCCCCTCGAGTCCACCCGGCGTGGTCAGGGCTTGAGAAGCTCCCCCTGGCCCAGCTGTCCCCTGTGGGTGACGGCTGTCCTCGAGAGGCGTGTGTTCTGTCATGTCATGGGAAGGAGGCCTCGGGAGCTGGAAGGCCGTGAACCTTTGGTTTTCGGGACCTGGGCTTCTGCTTTGCAGGTTGCCAGAGTCCCCTGCCTCAGAGCTCCTGGGGTGCGGGAGCTTGGCCTCCTGTGCCCACCGAGGCCTGGGTTGCTTTGCTCTCCGCCACTGCCGAGTGCCCAGTGTGTGGCCCCAGCCCGGCTGCCTGCGGTCCATCCCTGCCTCCGTGGCAACCCTGGTCTTTACCAAGTGCCACGTTCAGCCAGAAGGGCGAGGGGCAGACGCCCGGATTTGAGGAGCGAGACTGGCCCACACTCGGTAGCCACGTGACCTCGGGGGAGTCAGGTCCCTGAGTCTTCCTGTGCCTGGAAGTGGGAAGGACTGTCCCGCTGCAGGGTCACATGGGCTGAGCAGGTGTTCCCACGTCTGTGTCGTGGGCACGGAGGAAACGTGGAGAGCCTCGGTCCAGGCCATGTGTGGGGATCCTGTGCAGCTTTAGGATCCCGGCTGTCTGTTTCCCACCGAGACTTGCTGAGCGTGGGAGGGGAGGGACCAGGCTGGCCTTTTAATTTTTTTTGGCACCAGGGAATGAACCCCGGGTGCTCTTGACCACTGAGCCACATCCCAGCCCTTTTTGTATTTTATTTAGTGAAAGGGTCCACTGAATTGTTGAGGCTGTGTTCGAATTTGCGGTCCTCCTGCCTCAGCCTCTGAAGTTGCTGGGATTATAGATGTGCGCCCCGACGCCTGGTCTAGGGGACCTTTCTTTTCGGGTTGCTTCATGTGCCATCTGTCCTTCCTCTTCTCCCAGGGGAAGGCAAGGAGGAAATTGTGAAGGTGACGTTTGAAGAGCTGAGGCAGCGGGTGGCTTTGTTCGCAGCGGCCATGAGGAAGATGGGCGTGAGGCAAGGAGACCGTGTGGTCGGTGAGTGTCCTGGTGCAGGAGTGGTCAGGGAGGTGGGCAGCATGCACAGCATGGAGGGTCGGGCAGCTCTGTGGAGGTGGAGTGGGGTGGGGCCGCTGTCCCCGTGGGGCCAGAACTGCGGAAGGAGTGCCCGCATGTGAAGGAGGACTCCTCTCTCTTCAGGTCCCTGCTCTGTCCCGAGCCAGGACAATCCCAAGGATGCCCAGGGGGTGCAGCCATGCAGGCGGGGGCTGTGCTGGGGCAGGAGCTGGAGGGTCAGGCAGGCAGCGGCCAGAGCCGTGCAGTGCAGGGTGGGCAGGTCCAGGGCTGATCCTGAGAGGCTGGTCCACCTTCGCTGCCTCCCCAGGGCTTCCTGCTGCGGCCCCTTCTGACTGGCCCGGGGCAAGAGGGGGAGTGTGTGAGGAATCCAGAGATGAGGGCAGGACCTGCGGGATGCCGGGTGAGGCCCTTGGGGGCTGACCCGGCAGGGCAGGGGCTAGAGCCTGGACGGTGAGCAAGGCTGAGGCCTGGCTCCCGCT
Organism: Glaucomys volans; assembly: GCA_020662805.1. Lineage (NCBI taxonomy): Eukaryota > Metazoa > Chordata > Mammalia > Rodentia > Sciuridae > Glaucomys > Glaucomys volans. Next base: position 80,593 of record JAJEJO010002036.1, read on the forward strand.
CTCCTCGAGCTGGCCCTGCCTGGGCCCCTGGGCAGCAGGGCACAGCTTCCTGCTGAGAGCAGTTTAAGTGTTTTCTTACAGTTTTCCTTTCACCTTGACTCCTGGGAAAAAATGAAAGGCCCAGTGTGGTGCTGCTTGGTTGGTAGATGTGGGGGGGTGTGGACACGGGGACGGGGAGGGATGAGGTGACTCATCTTCCCTGCAGCCAGGCTCGAGGCTTCTGACCTCCCTCCCTCTACCCCCCAGGGTAGTGGGACGAGGGCCTGCTGGCAGGGCGTGTTGGCCAGGGTGCCTCTCCCTGGGGACTTCTGCACAGACCTTCAGCTGTGTTTGCCAAGTCGGAAGGTGGCCTCATCCTGTGTGAGCCAGGGACTCGGCTGCCTGGGGCCTTCTCAGGTGACTGGGTACGGAGTTCATGCTCGGCTGGGGTTAGGTGGCTAGGTAGGGACGTGCCTGGTCACCCCATCTTGCTCTGGATGACTGTTCTCCTGCCTGCCCACAGGGTCCGCCCCACACATCTAGGTGCTCAAGTGTGACTCGTAGGCGGCTGACCTTGGCCCTCCTTGGACGAGTCCCCTGCCACCCCTCCTGACTCTGCTTCATTCTTCTTGCAGTCCCCGTGGCCTGAGGTCCCTGGGACACGTTTGTGTGTCCTGCAGCACAGTAGGACGTGCCGTCTCTGCAGAGGGCCTGGCAGGCAGTGGCCTCTGCGTTGGAGAGTGGACCTGAGCGCTGCCATGACCGCGCAGGCGCTTCTGGGCGCGCTCAGGCCTCGCTGCTCTCTAGACTTTTGAAGCTGCACCTTTTTCCTTCCTGTTTAGTGGAACAAGGCAGAGGGTTCTCTTAGGCTCCGTTTATTTCTTCCCTCCACTTCTATCTATTTTTACCTATTTTTGCCGTATCAGAAATGGAACCCAGCGTCTCCCTTGAGCGAGGGACCTGCTCTGCCTCAGGGCGACAGCCGAGCTTGTTTTCATTTTAATACTACATTTGAAGTGCGTTCCTGCGAGCAGCGAGCAGTGAGCAGTGAGCAGCGAGCAGCGAGCAGGGTCTGGGGACAGTGAGCACCCGGGTGGGCTTTCCCTGAGGAGGCGCTGACTGTCGTGCCGGAGGCTCCTTAAGCCAGGCCGGCTGGCCTCCGCCCTTCTTGTGGACCTCAGCTTGGAAACCGATTTTCCTGAGCCTCATCACCAGCCCGGGCCTTTGTATTCCCAGAAGGGACATCAGGAAATGGTTCAGCAGGGGCTGAATGGGCAGGGGCTCTGGGCCTCCGTGGAGTTGGGCCCAGCTCCGCTGGCCATGGCTGCCGTGTCCTGTGCGGGGCTGGTGGACTTGAGAAGGGCGGGCTGCTGGGTGCTTGCCAGTCGCTAGGGATCGCTGAGCCTGCAGCCTCCCTGGGCTGTGAGTGCTGTGGCCCTGGGGGACGGCACTGTTGACCCTTCCGTTCAGCCCACCACCGAGGTTCATCCCTGCGCAGGCTCACTGAGCTTGTGGGCCATCTGGGCCAAGCGATGATGCCTGGCCCCGGCCGGTGGGTGTTCTTGGCCTTGCAGGGTGGCCGCCCGAGCCCAGAGACCAACAGTGCAGGCTGCCGCGGGCAGAGGAATGGGCTGGTAGGGGCCCTGGGACCAGGCCGGGTGCTCGGTCGAGGCCCTCCTGCTCCCGACGCCTCATGCTCAGGTCCTTTCCCTGGGAGTCTGTGGGTCAGTCTGTTTCACTGATCGTGACCTCTGCTGCCCTGTCATGGAGCCAGCCTTCTGGGACTCACCGCAGCCTGCTTTGCCCATGCATGCCCACCTGTTTCTGGCCTGTGCTCTTCTCTTTGTTTCCCCTCCCTCCCTGACTCACCTGTCCAGCCATCCAGGCGTCTGTCTCTCTGTCTGTTCATCCATCCATCCTCCATCCATCCGCCAGCAAATACCTGGGCCTTGCTCTGCTGGGCGTGGGCAGAGGTGCTGGGTAAAGCCAGACTTGAGGCAAGCGGGGCTCTCCCTCCGAGACCCCACGTCAGGCAGTTGGTGCGTGTGTGGACGTTCACGTGGGTCAGGGTGAGCTTGGCAGGAGAGGAGTGCATTGTGTTTGTGGGTGATGAGCCAGGTGCCCAAGTTCATGGCTCCTTCAAGATCTCTCCAAGGGAGTCCCCCTGAGTCGAGAGCTGAAGACTAGGGGAAGCAGTGTGAGTGGCAGGGTGCTCCCGGGAGCAGGTGGCCGTGCAGAGGCCCTGGGCAGGAGGAGCTGGGCTGAGAGAAGCCTGCTGTGACCAGGGCAGGGGGGCAGAGGGAGGAGGGGCCAGCAAGGGCAGGGCTGGCCACAGCACCAGGTCGCTGGTTACACGAGGAGGATGGACGTGGGGGACAGGGCAGTGGACAGCCTGTGGGAGGCGGTTTCGCTACTCAGCAGCAGCTGGCAGGCCTCTCCCCCTGGCCTGCCCTCCGAGGGCCGCTCTGGAGCCCACTGCCTGGAGACCTGAGCCGAGGCTTTCTCCTGCCCACAGGCTACCTGCCCAACAGCGAGCACGCGGTGCAGGCCATGCTGGCCGCGGCGAGCATCGGCGCCATCTGGAGCTCCACGTCCCCCGACTTCGGTGTGAACGTGAGTTGGGTCCTGCTGCCAGGAGTCCTGGGGGGGCTGTGGCGGGATTCCCAGTGGATTGTGGGGCCACCGTCTCTGGTGCGGGGATCGAGCCCAGGGCCACCAGGTGCACAGAGCACTCTTGAGTCTGACCTTTAAGCTTAAAGCAAACGGGTCCTTGCTTCCTTTCACAGTCCTGATGTCCCGACTGTTGGGCATCAACTTTGGGTCTACCAGGAGGCCACTTGCCCGGCTCTCCTGGGATTGGGCCCCGTGAGAGTCCCTTGAAGTGCTCTGTGCCCAGTGCTCCAGATTCCCCTCTGTTGCCCACAGACAGGCGGGGCTTGTGTGGCCTGTAACTCTTCCTATCCCTCTGTGGGTGGGTGTTCTCGCTCTGGGGACACCCTCTGTGTCCCCACCCTGCCCTGGGAGCCTAGGTGCCCAGGTGTGTCCAGTTGTCCAGAGCAGCCTGGGCACAGGGCTGCCCAGCCCACAGCCCTTCCATGGGATGAACGAGGCCACCGCAGAGCAGGCCTGGATCCCACTCCCCAGCTGGGCAGAGGCACAGGGACACAGCCCTGCGAGGGGCACAGGGCGCCCGAATTCTCCACTGCTCTCCTCGCTCTGACTCAGGCCAGGCCCTGTGCCGTGCGTTGGTTGTGGTGGCCCAGCGGTGAGGGCCGGCCTGGCCTTGCTGGCCCTGTGTCCTGGCAGGTTTCCATCCTCTCTGACCTCAGGCTTCCTCGTCTGCAGTGCAGGGGTGGTGAAGAGAAGGTGTGAAGGAGTTCAGCACGTGGGGTACTCAGAGCGTGCCGAGAGGCCGGAGGCCCTCAGCATGGCGTGGGCAGTTCCTGGTGCCACTGGGGCTCAGTGCACTGTGGTCTCCGGCTATGAGCTTGCAAACTCCCGTCTGCTTCAGGGCTTACTCTTTTGATAAAGAAAGGCCTTCGAGTTCCAGCTGAGTATCCCTACCCAGTGAGAGGACGACTTGGGCCCAGAGGCCTGGGGGAGGGAAGGGCTTGCCCAGAGCCCCCCATGTCAGGCTGGGGCCCCATGGCTTGCTTGGTGGCTGGGTGTGGTGGGTCAGCGGGAACTGGCCCAAGACCCAAACCCCAGCGATGGCCTCCACAGGCCCTCTGTGGGGGCTGTGTGAGCTGTGTGGGGCCAGAGTGTCCTTGTAGGAGGGTCTAGCAGGCGGGCTCCCTCAGGCCCCGAGTGGCTATGTGGAGTGAAGGGGAAGGACTCAGAGCACCAGGAGGCAGAAGCGCCTGGGGGCACAGGCTGGCTAGGCTGCGAGCCTGGGCTGAGCTCCGTGTCCTCGGATGGAGAGGGTCCCTGAGAGGATGCAGGTCTGCCACCTGGTGCAGTCTGAGTCGGTGGCAGCTCTTGACCTCAAGGTTACCATCTCGGCTCGAGGTAGAGTTCAGCCTGACGGGGACTGACGCAGAGCCCCCAGGGTCAGCCCTGGTGGGCGACAGGGCCTCAGGACAGAGCGGGAGGGGCAGGGAGAGGCATGCATCCATCTCTTTCTCACCCACGCTGGCCCACCCTGTTCTCATGGTGCCCTGCCTGCTGGGCCCTTGTGCTGTGTGGATGTCACCTTGAAGTCCCTGGTGACTGCAGAGGGTTCTGCCCATCTCAGCAGGACCCAGTTTCAGCGAGGGCTCCAGACGCCTTCCTGGGCATCCTTCGCTGGCTCCCGGTGTTGGCCCAGGGGTCTCTGGCATCAGCTGCCTGGAGCCGCCTGGGCATGAGGCGTGCGCTCGCTGACCTGGGCACTAGGTGGCGGCAGGGCTCTGCTCTCAGCGTCTTCAGCACCAGCTGAGAACGCCAGGGCTGTCTCGGGGTCAGGAAAGGCCTTCCTGCTGGGACACGTCACTGCCTGGATTCTGGGGACGTGCTCATTTTGCTGGTCTGCGTGGCGTGGCGTGGAGTCCCCGCTCCATCTTGAGTTCCTCATGTTGGAAGTGAGAGCGGTCCTTGGTGACATTCCCTATGCTTGGGGCCTTCATGGTGGCCTGGCTGTGGCACCTGCACAGTGCCCCCTGCATCCACATCATGGGTCTCGGAGCCCCTCCCCACACCCCAGGAGCAGGAGCTGTGACCTGGGGCTGCAGAGCCTCCAGGGCTGCCTGGTCACTCTGCCGCTCTGCCCGCTGCCCTCGTTCAGGGCTCCACTGGCAGGGGACCATCTGGAGCTGATGACAGGCCTGCAGGCAGGGCAGCAGAGCGCCCACGGCAAGTGGCCGTCCCCTGCCCCCACACACAGGTCCCTACCAGGGAGGGGCCCACCCCGCCCTCCAGCGCCTCCAGCTTCACTGGGGCCCTTTCCCTGCAGCGGCTCCCGACACCTGCAGAGAAGCGTTTCACGTCTCCTATTTGAAGCAGGTTTCCGTCCTGAGCCCCTGTTAGGAGGGCCAGTCGCCGGGCTCCTGCCAGTCCTGCTGTGCCCAGGCTCTGCCACGCGTCTCTGGGCCCGCGGTGTGTGCAGTGGGGATCCTCAGCAGGCACTTCACAGGTGGCGCAGGGGCCTCTGTGCTGGGGCTCGCTGCCCGCAGTGGGTAGCCTGCTGGGCTGGGTGGCACAGGGGCCCTCCGAGGCTGTGGCACAGGTGTGAGCCCCTCTAGGGAGGGCGAGGACCCCTGTTTTCCATGGTGATGCCCCTCGTCACTGCTGCTGTTATGGGGCGCAACTTAATAACAGACCGATCAGCACTGAGAAGTCCAAACTTGAGAGTCTTTATTAACCCGGCCGGCTGACTCTCACACAATGCCCCAAAAAACGGCTATTGGGAGAACAGCCCTGACCACAGGGTTGCAGGGATCTTATACCAAAAATCATATCAATCATAAGTGTCTGTTGCTAGGATTCAAAATTACAAACTTACATCATGAAATCATCAGCAGAGGGGAAGTGGGTCAAAATGACCCTACCTAGGTACAAACTAAGAATGGTCACTAATGGTTGCTAACATAGGAATCAAAAGAGAACAAGTTTTCATCATGTAAGAATCGCCATCTTGCATTGTTAAACATGTCATGCTAAGTGACTGATGATGGGCACAGAGGTGGGGTGTCCTCATGCGAGAAACTCATTTCCTACATAACATGGAGTCTCAGAGCAGAACGGAGTCTGTTTAGTCACTGCCCGTATAGCCTGGCCTGTAACATTTCTATGGAGCCAAATCTGTCAGCCCATCACCCTGCCATTACTGTCCACTTTCTGACCCTGGCCTGTGTCACCTGTGCCCCTGGGCTTGGGGTGTGGCCTGCACCCTCCAGCCCCATGGAGACCTCCGGCTCCTACGGTTTTCGACCTCTTTGGGCCTTTCTCTGTCTCAGTGTCACCTTCAGATGGTGGCATTTTCTAATATTCACACGCCAAGGGCCAGCTCCTGAAGTGTCCAGGGGCTGTGTGTGTGTGTGGATGGGACGGCTGCCCTCCTGCTCTGGTGGCTGCTCTGTGTGACCCGTGTGACCCGCTGGCTGTCAGTTTCCATGCTTGATGGGTGCTGAGCACCACGGTCAGGTCAGGTCAGGTCAGACCTGCGATCACAGGTGTGGGTGTCCTTGCAACTGAAGGTCGTGCCCAGCAGCCCTTGTGGATCAGAACAGGCCGGCGCTAGAGATCCTGCTGGTGCTGTACCTGTCCAGCCCGGAGACCCTCAGCAGAGCCTGGGACCCTGAGCATTTTCATGGCGCCAGACTCCAGCTCGGATGCACTCACCTGCCGTCTCTGCTCTCTGGTTGCTGTCACTGTGGCTATCACTTTTCTCAGGGCATTTGAGCCCTGGCCCACTGGCCCACCTGGGCCTCCCCATGGCCTGAGATGGTCACCACAGGGTGTGGGATGGGTCCCCACCACCTTGGGGCTCTCTGGTTCCCTCTGAGCCTCCCTGGCCTCACGCTTGCTGGCAGACCTGGCCCTTCCCTTGTCTGGGCCCCCTGCACCCGCCCTTGACGCCCAGCGCAGGAGGGGCATCCGCAGCCTTGCAGCGTGGCATGGGTGTCTCCTGCTTCACTGTGGTTTGCCCAGGCGGCGGCCACACTCTCCCCTACGCCCATGGTTTCCGCGGCACCCAGTCAGGCCATCTGTGCCCTGCCCTCAGGCTGTGAGCTAATCCTCACCCATCCTTCCTGCTGGGGAGGCAGCCAGTGACTCCCTGCTCTGGGGCCCTGCAAGTCAAGGAGCGGGCCTCTCCCTTGGAGCTGGTGCCACCTGTGTGGCACTCCGGCACTGCCAGGCAGTTTCCTGCGGCAGCTTCCTTCCCCAATAAGCCAGGACTCCTGTCTTGGAGTCCTGGGCACAGGGAGGGTTCTGGACACAGGAGCCCTGGGTGCTGGGCCTCACTGTGCACTTGGTGACTGAGGCTGGGGGAAGCCGGGTGCAAGTGCCTTCCCCAAGGCCACCAGCCTGGGGACTGGGGAGCACGGGCCAGCGCAGGCTGAGTGGGGCTCTGATATTTGACAGTCTCAGAAGTAAACCTAGGGACAGACGATTTGCCCTGTCCCAGTTAGAAGACGGGCTCTCTTGGGAAAAGCGGTTCTGGGAAGCCCCACGTGTGTCCTTCGGGGAGCGGGGCACTGCGTCCTCACGAGAGCAGGCGCTGGCATTCTGAGGGTGCCTCTGGAGACCAGGAGGGGACACAGGGCCCTGCTGGGTGTGAGCTGGTGGGGCCCCTGTGGCAGGCATGGGCTCAGGGATGCTTCTGGCCTCTGGTTGGAGGTGGTGGGGGAGGGGCACAGCAGAAGCCAGGAGAGGCGGTCCCTGAAGTTCTCACTGGCCTTCTGGGGCTTGAGGTGAAGCCTGTGTCAGCGGGAGAGCCCAAGGCAGGCCAGCTCCTGCTCAGCCAAGGATGGCCAGGCGCCCCTGGATGCTGCGAACCCCCTGTGGCAGAGCAGAGTGCAGGACCAAGTGTGAAGCAGCCTGTGCCCCGCAGGGCGACAGAGGAAGGGGGCTGATGCCTTGCAGAGGAGGCCAGTGACCCAGGGCCTCGTATCGTGAGGCCGGAGTCCAAGTGCTTTTTTGTAAAAATAATGAAGTTAGTGTTTTACTTTAAAAACAAAAAACAAAAAACAAAAAAACAAAAATCCTCAACAAGCCGGGCGTGGTGGCGCACGCCTGTAATCCAAGCGACTTGGGAGGCTGAGTCAGGAGGATCGCGAGTTCAAAGCCAGCCTCAGCAACTCAGCGAGGCCCTAAGCAACTCAGTGAGACCCTGTCTCTAAATAAAATACAAAATAGGGCTGGGGATGTGGCTCAGTGGTGGAGTGTCCCTGAGTTCAATCCCTGGTTCCCTCCCCCCCAAAAAAAATCCTCAACCAAACCCAGCAGCACAGCGTGGGCCCGGGGTCCTCCTGTGGCCCGTGGGGCCGGGAGAGTGCTGGAGGTGAGCCTGCGCAGGACTTCCTCTTCCCCAGGGCCCTGATCGGCTGCAGAGGGCCTGCTGGGCGGCAGGCGCGCCGTGGTGCGGCCTTCCTCGCCCCGAAGCGCAGCGCCTCCGCTTCTGCCCTGTGGACGACCAGTGACGACTTGCTCCTCCCACTTGCAGGGCGTCCTGGACCGGTTTTCTCAAATCCAGCCGAAGCTCATCTTCTCGGTGGAGGCCGTGGTCTACAACCGCAAGGAGCACTGCCACATGGAGAAGCTGCTGCGGGTGGTTAAAGGTGCGCCCCGCCCCGCCCCCCCCCGCCTCCCACGCCCCAGGGCCCCGCCCCGCCCCGCCCCGCTCCTCCCGCGCCGCCCGTCCCGTCGCTCACGAACGGGCCCCGCCCCTCCTGGCCTGGGTGTGCTGCAGATTCGAACCTCCCAAGGAGCCCGGAGTGTGTGTTCCCAGAGCGGAGGGCTTCCCGGGGTCCTGCAGTCCTTGTCCCCATTGCTGTCTGGACTGTTCCATTTTGTGAAAAGCGATCGGCAGTTGGGTGGGATGCTCCTGTGACCCGTGTTCTCTCCTTTCCTTGCAGGACTGCCCGATCTGAGGAAAGTGGTGGTGATTCCTTACGTCTCCTCTCGGGAGCAAATAGACATTTCCAAGATTCCAAATAGGTAAGGAGCTAGGGCGCCACCCGCAGGCCCGCGCCGCCCTGCACTTCCCCGGGAGGTACCTGGGTTTTCCACTCACCTGGCAGTTTAGAAATGGAGGTATTGGTGAAAGTGCTCGCCTTGTAGATGGGCCCTTGAGGCCCCAGAGCAAATCCCCCAAGGCCACATAGCACATGAGGGGCAGAGCCGAGGTCCCAGGAGTCCTCACAGTCCTGCCTGTGTCCCTTTGCTGTGGAGGGACCCAGTTCCCTGGATGGACACACAGCTCTGCCTTGGAACTGATGTGCCCACGCGCTTGCGCGTGTGTGCATGTGAACTAGACAGGTTCCCAAGGCTGGGGACACCTTCCTTGGCTTTGCTGACACCGGCAAACTGTGAGCCACAGGTCTCGAGTGCCGGGTAGAACTGAGCCTCTTGGGTCTGAGCAGAGATGGAGGCCCAGTGTGGGTCAGCTGGAATCGGCCCTGTTCTCCGGGTGATGCTCCTTCACTCACGTGGGAGACAGTGTGGGCAAGACAGTGTGGGTGACCTTCAGGGCACCCTTCCCATTAGCTCCTGGCCTGGCCGCTGGCAGGACCCATGAGTGGCCCCTTGCGGCCGTGGGAAGGGATTGTTCCGAGACGGCAGGAGCCTCTGTGTGCCACCGAGGAGAGAAGGGTGGCCTAGGCCTTGTTTAGGCAGACGTTGGTGACGTCTGGGCCCTGGTTTTGTGCCGGGTGCTCCTGGGCACCCAGGGTAAGGCACGTGCCCCTGCAGGGTGCCCGTGGTGTGGGCGGGAGCGCAGAGTGGGTGTGGCTGTTCCCTTGGGTCCAGAGTTGGCGTCCCACTGGCCTCAAAGTGCGGCTGGTGGTGCTGCCAGCAGGGTGACAGTTGGGGAGGGCTGTGGCTCCAGCCCAGCCTTCCTGGACATGGATCTCAGCGGGCGACCCTGTGACCTCTGTGCCTTGGTTTCTCCATCTGTAAAACGGGGTCGCCCCTTCCTCGTGGCTGACTGTGAGGGTTAAATGAGTGAGTGCCGAGCCAAGCGAGTAGTTAGCGCTCCGTGACCTTACCTGTCACCGTGCGGCTGCCTTGGGCTCATCACTGGAGCATGGAGCGGGGTGTGCACATCCTTCCCAGGCCGGCCTGAGGGCCTCTGCTGACCTCAGGGACGGAGCCCTGGTCTGATTTCCTGCACCTCAGGTTTTACTGATGGAGCCACATGCAAGGCCAGGAGGAAAACCAGGCAAGGTGGCCAGCTCCGGGTGGCGGCTTCCTTCTGAGTGTCTCTCCGTGGTTGGCGTCCACGAGAGCACCTGTGGCCCGAGCCGCCCTCCGCAGGCGCGGCAGCAGAGAACCCAGGGCCCGTCACAGGCAGGGTAGGGCCGCCCCGGGCTCTGCAGGACAACAGAAGTGACCGCACTTACTATGACTCATGGGCTGTTTCAAGAAGAGGCTTTTCTCTGTGACGAGGGTCGGGCCGCTTATGGAAGCGGCTGCTCAGGGGGCGCCGGGCGGGATGGCTTCTCCCCACCCTCTGAGCGCACGGCCCGTGCTCAGAGCAGAAGCATCGTGGACGCTCTTCCTAAACCACCTTGTCGGCCAGGAGACTTCTCCCTAGGGACGTGGTTGCTGTGCCTGCCCGCACAGGGGAGTGTTCCGCCCCAGGTCACTCTCCGAGCGCTGCTGCCGCTTCTTGGAAAGGAGAGAGTTCCATTCGTCAAAGACGGATGTTGCTGCTGGTCTCAGAATAGAAAACCCCTTCTCTAGAAGGCTTTGAGAGTCCTGCCGCCGTCTCTCGCTCGGCAGGCAGATCTGTGTGGCACCTGTGGTCTCTGTCTGCCTGGGGCGAGGGGGTGAGGTGCTTGGATGAATCCCGCTTACTCCTGGATGCAGACTTGGATCTCACGCTGTGGGCCTCAGGATATCTCTGTCACTGGAGCGGTGGTGGGGCACCTCTTCCCTCCTCCCTGCAGGGCCGTGGTTCAGAGGCTGGTGACCTGTGCTCCCTTAGGGCGGTCACTGGAAGCCGAGTATGGCTGGTCAGGTGACTGACAGCAAAGGAGATGGACCAAGACCTCAACACCAACCCCAAGCCACCCAGCAGTGTTTGCACAAACGGGGTGTGTTGACGGGGGCGGTCCTCCTCCGCAGCGCTCTGAGAGCCCTGAGGTCTCCGAAGAGCCTGTCCTTGGCCCTGGCAGCAGCTAAGGAGCCCACTCGAGACCCTCATCATGCCACGAGTTCCCCCTCAGTCAGCTTGACTCGCTCTCCCCTGAAGCTCCCAAACCAGGCCATGCCCCCGGCAAGGCCCGCCTCCCTGTGCTGGAACCTGGTGCTGTGGGGCTGGGGTCAGTGGGTCAGGTCCAGGCGGGATGGTCACCGTGTCCTTGTGCTTCTGCCCGCAGTGTGTTTCTGGATGACTTCCTCGCGAGCGGGCCTGGTGAGCAGGCCCCCCAGCTGGAGTTCGAGCAGCTGCCCTTCAGCCACCCACTCTTCATCATGTTCTCCTCGGGCACGACCGGGGCACCCAAGTGCATGGTGCACTCGGCAGGGGTAGGTGGCTCCCCGCAGGTGGGCTCCCCACTGGCAGCGCGGTGGGCATCTGCGTCCTCATCCGCCCTCCCGAGTCTGGACCTGGACCAGGCGAGAGGCCTGCAGTGTCAGGGGACGCGGTGGTGCCTGCCCCCATGAGGCTGAGTGTGGAGGTCCCCGAGAGACAGCGACCGCCACCTGGAGGTTGTGGCCCTGAGGGGACCGTGAGCCCAGTGGTTGGGGCCCTGCAGCGTTTAAGAACCAGACTGGGCGACAACAGAAGCGCCGACACTTGGGGTTGGAGCTGCGCGTGTTGCACGGAACGTCCTTACTCGTGTGTGCTGGGACAGGCGCTGGGGAAGAGGTGGAGCCAACTCTGTGTGCTGTGGAGACACCTGCAGGCCCCAGGTGATGTCGTGGGCGTGACCAGTGGGGAGAGCGCCTGCTGTGCCGGCAAAGGCTAACCAGGCAGCCGCATTCTCAGCGCCAAGCTGGGGTCTGAGGTCCAGGGTCGCTGGCTGGCTTCCTGAGTCCCTCCTTGGCTGGGTGGCCTCCTCTGTGGTCACAGCCTTACAGGTGACCCTGGGTCTCGGTCTGCTTTCTGTTGCTGTGGCTGAGCCCACAGACGGGGTGTTGGTAGAGGATGGTGTTTGCTCAGCTCCCGGTTCTGAGGGTGGGAGACCCAGCCGGGGGCCCCCGTGGCCCTAAGACGGAGCAGCCTGCTTGCTCAGGCGTCTCTTCCTTTGGAGCCCCTATTGCCATCTTGGCCCCACCCGTGTGACCTCCTGACCCTCGTCACCTCCCAGAGGCTCCACCTCCAAATGCCATTGACTGGGGACTGAGGTTGAGTTCCCACAGGCACCGGGCAGAGCCCCGTGGTGCCCATGTGGGCGGGGTCAGGGCCACCTCAGCTTCAGTGCCTGTGACGCCTCCCGTCCAGAGGCCCAGCTGAGGCTGGCTGCGGCGTTGGCATGTGAGGCGGGAGGAGCGTGCAGCCTGGCCAGGCTTCTCGTTTCCCGGTTCGAGTCTGCTTCATGCGAGTACCTGGAAAGATACATCGCCGCCGATCTGCACATCAGCCGCTCCTGTCCTTCCTTCTTTTAAAAACTAACATGCCTACGGGATCTGTGGAGAACCTCCAGAAGAGCCTAGTGACAACTCCGCGCCCTTTGCCTCCTAGGCCTCAGTCCCCTGCTCCCAACCTTCCCATTGTCCAGTTGTGACATTTTCTTTTTTCTTTTTGGTGCTGGGGATTGAACCTGGAGGCACCTAGCCACGGAGCCACACCCCCAGCCCTTTTTCATGTTGTATTTAGAGACAGGGTCTCGCTAAGTTGCTTAGGGCCTCCCCAAGTTGCTGGTTTTGAACTCGTGATCCTCCTGCCTCTGCCTCCCCAACTGCTGGGATTACAAGCATGCGCACCATGCCCGACCCTGAGCTTTGTTTCTCTCTGTGCACATACGTGTGTTCCGGCCTTGCTCTTTGCTAGTCCATTCCAGTTGAGCTGGGGCTGTGATGGTCTTTTCCTTGACCTCCATGTTGCCTCCTGAGGGCTGGCGCGTGCTCTCAGTGCCTGGCCTGGGTTCACTGGGGTGTGGGAAGGAGTCACCACGGCCTCGTTGCTGCCTGGAAGTGGGTTCACCGAGGGCCAGGCTGTGGAGTAATGAGACAGAACGCAGGCTTGTGACACAGCGGGTGGCCAGGCAGGGGTGGGAGGGGCTGTGCTGGCCAGGCTGTGTGTGCAGTGTCCTCGGTGTGGGCAGTGTTCTTGTCACGCACACCAGCCTGTCGCTGCCAGCCTGGCTGTGCCTAGACCGTGTGGACTGTGTGGCCAGTTCGTGCCTCCACGAGGCCAGCGCTGGCCTGTTAAAGAGTGTGGATGGGCATTTTAGAGACTTCACATGGTAGCCGTGGGCTCCGCAGGCCATCCAGTCAGGGTCCTCTGTCTTTGTTTTTTTTTGGAAGCAGGGATTGAACCCAGGGGCACTCGGCCACTGAGCCACATCCCCAGCCCTATTTTGTATTTTATTTAGAGACAGGGTCTCACTGAGTTGCTTAGGGCCTCGCTAAGTTGCTGAGGCTGGCTTTGAACTCGTGATCCTCCTGACTCAGCCTCCCAAGTGCTGGGATTACAGGCGCGCGCCACCACGCCCGGCGGGTCCTCTGTCCTTAAACGGATGGACTGTGAAGACAGAGTTCACTGAGCGCCCTCCTGGGGTTTCTCCTCCCCAAGGCGTTCCCGCCACTCCGTGTGACCGTGGGCCTGGGCTCCCATGGAAGCGGAGTCGTCCTGACCCACATGCTGGGGTCCCCACACCCCATCCTGCCATCAGCTGCGGAGCCTGGGCTGGGGACCTGGAGCAAAGGCCCTTCCCTCCGGCCCATCCCGTTCGGCACTGCATGCTCCCTGTGGCTGTGGCAGGCCTCAGTCACGGCCTGGGTGGTGGGCTGCTCGGGAGCCCGGGGTCTGGGGCCTAAGCTCTGGCGGCAGGTTGTTCTAGGAGCCCTCACTTGGGTGGTTCCTCCAGGTGGCCTGTTCTTGACCTCTCTGGGCCTCGCTGGTTGTAGCGGCTGGTTCCTAACACGCGGGGCCGTGCACCAGTCCTGACGGCCCCTGCCGGTGGCTGCTCACCGGGGACCAGTGTCGCCTCTGGACCGGTCTGAAGGACCGTGATCGGGCCTGTGTACCAGATCCCACCTCCCCAGGGGCATCGAAGGGCGGTGTCCTGTCTGTCCTCAGGATCTCCTGTGGGACCCAGGCTGGGAGTGGGCGGCCAAGGGGCAGGGCCCCGCTCTGCTGTCTGGTTTGTGCTCAGTGATAGGAAGCTTCCTTTCATGGAAAGCTGAGTGGCCATCAGGAGACTGTGGGTGCCACTGGGTGAGAAGGTGAGCGCAGGACAGGGTCGCAGTGGGACCCAGGGTGCAGCTGGTGGGCTAGGAGGCACCTGTCCTCCTGGGTGGCACGTGGGCTCCCTGCTGCCTCTGCACTCCAGTGCACCGTGGCGTGGCCCCTGGGGCATGTGACTGCTGACCCCTGACCCTGAGGGGCACTGGAAGGTGTGCTGAGGGGCGGGGCAGGAAGCAGGGTCCCCAGCCGTCCCCTGAGCTCGTCTTGCAGATAATCGGGAGTCTCTTGCTCCGCATCGCCCCTGTTCTGTCCTGGGCCGGGAGCCCACGGCAGTGTGGCCTGTGCCGTCCACTGGTGGTGCTGTTTGCCCCGTGGCCTCCCTCCTCCCGGTGGGGTTCGCTCCAGTTCTCCTGAGCTCCTCCGTCCCGGCCGTGCCTCCCATGGAGCTGGCACCAGCGCTCGAGGGCAGGAGTTCCTCTGTCACTCATGAGCACAGCTCAGCTGGCCACGAGGCGGGAGGCAGCGACGTGGGAGGTGGCTCGTGGAGGCCAGGTGGAGAGGTGCCAGGAGTGTGGGTGGTGCGGTGCTCTGCGGAGCGATGCCACTCACCTGTGTGCCCGTCCCTGCAGGGCACGCTCATCCAGCACCTGAAGGAGCACCTCCTGCACAGCGACATGAGCTGCAGCGACGTCCTGTTCTACTACACCACGGTGAGCCTGCCCCCGCGCCCTGCTGTGTCCCCGGGCCCCTCTTGGTAGGGGCTTGGCCAGGGCTGGGCCCTCCAGCCGCGGCCTCCTCACCGGGCTGATTCCTTACTTGCCGGGGCGTGGACACCTGCTGAAGCCTCCTGGCCAGGCTGAGGCTCTTGCCACGAGTGCGGCCATGTCCCTGAAGGCGGTCCTCAGGGCTTCGTGAGGTCCTTCACTGTGGCCCATGCAGGTGAGGCCAGGGTGGCCGAGGTGGGCCAGGAGAGGGTCCAGCCACAGCCCTGCGTGCCTGCCCGGTAGGCTTTCCCATCTGCGTCTGTGAGCCCTGCCCGGGCCTCACCCACCCGCACAGGGAGCCGCTCAGGGAGCTTCCCCCTGCCACCTGTCCCCCCACAGAGATGTGCCCCAGGTGCCGGGTGACGCTGAGTCCTCCCGGGTGGGCGCGCCCCCTGTCCTCGCCCACGTAGCTGCCCCCTTTTGCCCTCTAGGCTGGGACCCTGCCAAGCATCCCCTGCTCTGTCATCCTATCTGCGGCAGATGGGCCCAGAGTCTCTGTAGACGGGAGCATGGTGGGCGGGCCTGTGGGCACATTTTTGGAGTTTAAAATTTTTTTAAATTAAAAAAAGAATTAAAATTTTAAAAATCCTATCTACTCACATATGGTGAGGCTGCCGAGCAGCATCCAGGACCCGGGGCGGAGGGGGGTGTTCTCCAGCCCGGGAGCCCACCAGCCATTCTGGTACTGCTTCCCGCAGCACCACCGCCCGTGCAGGCCTGTGTGCGCGCTCACGCAGGGGAGCGTGTGCACGTGGGTGTGTGCATGCATGTGCCTGTCCATGCATGTGCACACACACGAATGCATGCACGACATACATGTTACATTGCACATGTGCATGCATGTGTGTGCATGTGCGTGTGTGCATGTATACAGGTAGATGTGCACACGTGAGCAGGTGTGCATATGTGTGCATGGACACACGTCTGTGCATGTGTATCCACAGGCACGTGCACATGTATGCGTATGTGCGTACGTGTATGTGTGTGTTTGTATGCATGTCTCTGTGTCTATGTGTGTGCACGTGTGTGTGTGTGTGTGCATGTCCGCCTGTCTGCAGAGATGGGCTGGTGGCTTGCTGTCTTGTTCTCTACCTCTCAGCGTCTTGCTGTGTGTCCCTCCCTGTTGGGCCTCTTCTCATGGCTACTTGGGCCTGACTCCAAGTGCTTGTGAGGTGGGCCCTGAGCATCCCCTGAGTTGGCCATGAGTGGTGGCGGGTGCATCTCCCGAGGCCGCCCTGGGGCAGTGGGTGCTGGGGTGGCGTGGTCTCCCCAGCAAGGCCTCAGCAGGCCTTCGTGGCCCTCTGTTGCTCGTGTGTGGTGCCTCTGTGCTCCCCCTGCAGCTGAGGCCCTGCCAGCCCATCCTGGGCTCTGCATCAGGAGGTGTTCTCAGGACAGGAGAGGCCGCGCAACAGGCTGGGGGGAGCTGGTGGCGCCCTGTTGCAGCCCCCTCTTGTGTGTGGCAGGTCGGCTGGATGATGTGGAACTGGATGGTGTCCGCTCTGGCCACCGGGGCATCTGTGGTCCTGTATGATGGCTCCCCCCTCGTCCCGACACCCAACGTGCTGTGGGACCTCGTGGACAGGATCGGGTAGGTACCTGGACGTTCTGCTCAGCCGTGGGATGGAGCGGCGTCCTCGGGAAGGTGCTTTGGACTGGATGCAGCTGCGGCTACTGTTGCACTTCTCCCTCGAGGCCATCGTCTCTGGACTGCTCTGCTGTCCTGGCTGTCCCCTCTCAGTGCTGGGAGGTGCCAGGAGCAGGGGGAGGGCTGGCCTGGTGGTGCCGTCCTGCAGAGGGAAGGCCTCCTCTCGGGGCGGCGGGAGCTGTGGCCCCTGGAGAAGCCGTGGGAGCGTTCTTACTTACTTACTTTGGCGCAGCGCTAAGGATGGCACAGGGTTGTCCCTGTGGCTGTGGCCTCTTGGCGTCTTCCCAGAACATCATGATGTTACTACAGGTGGAGGGTGTCACTTCCTCCCTGTGGCCCTGCCAGCTCTCTTCCTTTGGTGGGTCACACAGGACCCCAACATGAGAGGCAGCAACAGAGGCGTGTCGGTGTGCATGGGGGTCCAGAGCTGGGGGTCCCCAGCAGCCCAGCTTCTCCTCAGCCCCTCGCCCAGCTTTAGCAATGGCCCCAAGGCCCAGTGCCACCAGCACTGCTGATGAGCAGTCGTGACCAGTTGACATGTCCAGCAATAGGAACAGGAAGCCGCCGAGCTTGGGGAGCCGGAAGTGACCACGCTCTGAATCCCCTAATTGCCCACATCTGAGTCCTCTTAGGTGGGAACGGGAGCCACTGCCCTTTCCACATGCCGCCACTATTTTCATCGCAGCTTCGCCCGCCTGGGGGATGCGGGCTAAACCCCTGAGGGGCTGCTTCTAGCCACAGGTTCACCGGGTCCCTGGAACTGGAGTGGCCTTCGCCTCTTCCCTGCCCCTCTGACCCGGCTCCGGTGGAGACGCTTAGTCTTTGGTGTGGGTTTGGGTAAGGGGATGCGTCCTCAGGCTTGGAGCTGACGTGGCTGAGGGACAGGCTGGTGCCCAGCCCAGCGCCATGTGAGTGTGCGCACACCTGCCCAGGGGACACACGGACGTGTTCGAGGGGCGTGTCAGTGTGAGCACACGTGTGTGCAGGCGTGCTGAGCACATGGCTTCCGTCCCATTGGGCTTGGTCTTGACACTGGGGCTGCCCTCACCCTCTGCGGCCTGTGGACGGGGCCTGCGCCCTGCGGGGAGCTCACCCGCATCATCAGCAAGGTAGGTGTCACTCAGCTCGGCCGGGGCTGACGGTGAGGGTGGCAGCCAGGCCCGGTCCTCACGAGATGGCAAATTGAAGAACAGAGTCATTATTGATCGTTTGGTGTCAGCTCATGTGATAATTGGGTGTCCATTTTTTTCTGCACAAACTCCTTTTATTTTTATTTATTTATTTATTTATTTTTGAGTACCAGGGGTTGAACCCAGGGGCACTCGACCACTGAGCCACATCCCCAGCCCTATTTTATATTTTATTTAGAGACAGGGTCTCACTGAGTTGCTTAGGGCCTCACTTTTGCTGAGGCTGACTTTGAACTTGCCATCCTCCTGCCTCAGCCTCCCGAGCTGCTGGGATCACAGGCTGGTCACCGCACCAGCTCACAAACTCCTTTCAAAGGTGGCTTTTCTCCTGTAAGCACTGGGGCTCTGCTTACAGGCCCCACAGTCTAGCGAGGGGAGCATCCTGGCTAGAGGCAGGCCAGAGCTCTGGGTGTGTGTCCTGCCCGTGACAAGGGTCACGGAGGTCATCTGGGTCGCCACCTGCGAGGGGCATGTCAGTTGGGAGTGCTGGATGGCAGTCCCTGCAGGGAGGAGGGCTCTGTGGGCAGCACAGCCGAGAAGCTCGTCCCTCTCAGGGGACAAGCGTGACCGATGAGGCTCAGACTCTGGAGCCCAGTCCTGTCCCACCTGAGCCCTCTTGCCCTGCCTCACACGTGAGCTTTTGGGGACGCCTCACATCCAAACCACAGCAGGAGCGCGTGATCCAGGCAGAGGAAGCGCAGGTGATCCAGGCAGTCGGGGCGCCTCTGCAGTCGGGGCGCGTGATCCAGGCAGAGGAAGCGCAGGTGCCAAGACCGAGGGGTACTGAGATCATGAGGGGTCCCCGAGGAGGCCCTGGTGGCCTGTGTGGGGCAGCAGGGTGGGAGCTTCTGGGCAGTGCTCGGAGGTGGTGGTCCCGGTGAAGTGGGCAGCGACCCGATCTGACTCGCATTTCTAAGATCAGCGCGGAGGTCGGAGGGGAGCCCTGAGCAGGTAGCCCGGGCCGGGTGGGGGGAGCAGCGCCCGCAGGGCTGGCCCCGCCACATGCTGAAGGGGACCGGCTGAGTGCCCGCGGGCTCCCAGACGTGGTGAACCAAGCGCTGCCGGCGTGAGCCCCTGTGGAGGCCCTGCCTCTTCACACAGGCAGCATGAATCAGGCCAGGTCCCGCTCGCCACAGGGCCTGCCTGTGACCTCAGCCCTGGTTGTCGGGGAGCAGAGCAGAAGCTGTGTGGGGTGGGGGCGGGAGACTCCTGCCCAGCCCTGGCCTGGCCACGTTAGCGAGGCCTGTGGCTGCTGGTCCTGGTGAGGTGTAGCTAGCCCCAGAGGGGCCACACCTCCATCCTCGGGGGCATTTGGAAGGGTCAGACAGACCCCGAGTTTATGAAGTAAGCATGGAGGGTGCTGGTGGGAGTGTCCCCTTGCTCAGAGCCCCAGCCGTCCAGGGCACTCTGCCCCCAGGTGCCGAGGGCTCGGCCATGCTTCAGTGCGGAGGTGACCTTGGGGCAGTGAGGAGGGCAGAGGCAGAGGAGGTGGGAGGCCAGAGAGCCCTGCTCTGGGAAGCCCACCTGCCTTGGACTTGCTCACTCCCAGCCCAGCTGCCCGGAGCCCTGACGTCTGCAGGCGAGCCAGGGCCCGAGCCTGATGGAAGCTCTCCCAGGCGCCGGGATGGGATTCTCGGTGCCCAGCCTCCCCGTGCCCAGGAGCGTGTTCCCTGGTTGGGAAGATGGGTTTACAGGTAGGGCCACCTTGCTGGAAGAGAGGCCAGGGAGGAGCGAGGGTGTGACCTAAGGCCCCTTGGAAAACCCAGTGGCGGGTCCTCAACAGAGTGCCGGACTCTGGGGCTCAGGGTGCAGACAGAAGAGCGGCCGTCGTCTCAGCTTTGGGCAAACACTCATTCAAGAGCTCATTCAAGGCATGGCCGGCTCTGCCTGTATGGCTCCCGCTTTACTGGAGAGGAGTTCTGCAGCTCTGTCCACCAGAATGAGGGCGGAGGTTGGGTTGGAGGGGCCGAGAAGGCCCCGTGCCCCGAGCTGCAGGCCCTGGGTTAGGACAGTGGGTGTGCGGGCTCTTGACTGAGCTGAGCTGAGCTTGCCTGAGAGGGAGCTGGGGCCCCACCTTGAGCTCCGGTGGAGCTGCGTCCCTCACGCCCAGGAGGGAGCCGGCGCCAGCACATCCCAGGTGAAGTCGGGCATCTGACACCCCAGAGGAGGCAGAGTGTCACCAGCGTGGGGAGGTCTGGTGCAGGCAGGTGTGGGGCACCGGGACCCTGAGTGCCTGCTGTTTCCTCCCGCCCGCCCCTAGCATCACCATCCTCGGGACGGGTGCCAAGTGGCTGTCGGTGCTGGAAGAGAAGGGCCTGAAGCCGGGTGAGTGCGCTGCCCGCGCCGGGGGTGGCTGGTGTGCTTGTGGACGGGCTGACGCACCTGCAGTGCTGACGTTCGGTGGCTGTCCCCTAGTGGAGACGCACAGTCTGCAGACGCTGCGCACCATCCTGTCCACCGGCTCGCCGCTCAAAGCCGGGAGCTACGAGTACGTCTACAGGAGCATCAAGAGCGGCGTCCTGCTCGGCTCCATCTCAGGTATGCTCGCGCTCCAAGGACTCGTGTGGTGGATGGAGATCGTGGGGACGGTGGGACAGCTGTCCCTGCCTCCTGATGACCAAGCTGGCCTGCGGGTGGGCACCGTCTGACTGGGACTGACCCCACCTGACCAGTAGCACTGGGCCTCGCGCAGTTGAGGGTCACTATCCAGGTCCCAGGACTGAGCCAGTTCCTGGGGGCGTGCACGTGTGCACCCCTCGAGTCAGTTGTGACCCAGGTTCCCAGCAGCCGTCCAGGCTGACTTGGAGTGCCGTAGCGCAGCGTGGAGGACTGCCTGGCCACCCTCGAGCAGCTCCCGTGGTGAGGAGGGCTGCCGCGGGAAGGCAGAGCCGCCTCAGGCTCCAGCCTGGTGCTGGAGCCCCTCCCGCTTCCCACTGCTCTGCACATGTCCACCAGTGACCCCAAAGGTCAAGAGTCATGACCTCAAGGTTACGGGTGGATTCTAGCAAGTCAGTGCTGTGCACACACTGGACCTGAGAGGGAGGTGGGCTGTGTGTAAGTCACGACAGCCACTGTGACGTGGTGGTGCTGATAGGAACAGGTCACCCTGGAGCCGCTAGGAAGGAATGTGCCTGAAGGATTTATGACTTGTCCCTGAATTGTGCAGCCCTAGGAGTGACAGGGTGGAGCCGGTCATGGAGGTGGGAATGCGCTGATTACAGAGGCGTTGTGATGTGTTGAGTGGAAGACTGATTATTGGGTACAAGCAGATTGAGAGGGTCACCTGGGCGAGGCTGTTGCTCCTGTGTCATGTGGGTGCCCTGTGAGTGCCTCGTGTGTGCCCCGTGTGGGTGCCCCTGGGTGCCCCGTGTGTGTGTGCCAGTGGGTCCCTGTGTGTGTGTGCCCCGGGTGCCCTGTGCGCAGAGCGGGACGTCTTCATCTGTCCGTGGTGCTGGCTGCGCCAGGGCCGGTGCGTGGAGGCAGTTCTTCCCGCTGCGCTGCGCCCCGCCCTCCCTCTTCCTTGCTGGTGCGAAGCTGCTGTTTGGACGGTGCCTTGTGTCTGTGCTACAGATCTGAGAGGCCGCAGGGCAGTAGGGTGTGGCCGCCCCATGGGCTCCCGCTTCTGGAAGTGCTTCCTTCCCGAGGTTTTGCATGCGTGGGGCTGCGAGTGGGAGGCCCCTCTGCACGGGTGGCTTCAGGTGCGGCTCAGCACCTCTCGCCCGGCCTCCTGGGGTCAGCTCAGTGCAGCCATAGAGGTCTGGGTCGCATTTCTTTTCTTTCCGTGGTGCTGGGCGTTGAGCCCAGGGCCGTCTATCCTGAGCTCCATCCTCAGCCCTTCTTTCTTTTCACTTTAAGACAGGGTCTTACTAAGTTGCTGAGGCTGGCCTTGAACTTGGGTTGCTCCTGCCTCGGCCTCCTGAGCTGTTGGGCTATGGGTGTGCCCAGGGTACCCAGCTTATGTTCTTGTTACACGTTTGTCGTTCTGATTTTTTCCCTCGTGGTTTAAGAAGACACACCCTTACCCCTCTCTTTAGAAGGCGCCATTTTACTTGACGCCTGTAGCATCCTGCCCGCTTCTTCCTCCTGTGGCTTCCGTGGCCCCAGGCTGGGGGTCTCGGGCTCTTCCCTGAAGCAGGACGAATAGCAGGAAGGGTGTTAGGGGCCAGGGCCTCAGCCCCCGACAGAGTGGAGGGCGCTGTGGTCTCCAGGGGCCCTTGCAGGCTGCACTGCCCTGACTCTGCTCCTTGAGGGGACAGAGGGGTCAGGGCTCTGACCTCAGTGTGGACTCAGGCTCTGCCCAGACCTCGGTGCTCCCTGCCGGCTGGACCTCGCCTGCTTGCCCGATGCTCCTGGTTGACCTGGGCCTCCCTCCTAAGCTACTGATGGCTGGGTGCCGAGTTCTGCGTGTGCGTACGATTCCAGGTGGCTGTCCTCTTCTGGTGTCTGGTCCCCTCTGGCCCTGCTGACATGGGTGCTCGGGTGCAGGGCAGCTCCCTCCTGGCTTTGCCGCTGAGCATCCCCAGGCGGCCAGGGCATCAGGACCTGGCCTGTCTTCTTCCTGCCGTCCTGCTGGGCCATTCTGTCCCTGAAATGGTGCAGCAGAACCCCATGTCTGGGTTGGGGGTTCCTGTCCCTCTGACCCCCAGAGCCTGGTGAGACCTTGGCTGTGGCAGACCCACGCATTTCGTGGGATGCATCAGTGAGTGACAGGGGGCACCAGAACCCGGGGGGGCATCACAGTTTGAGTCTCTGCCTGGGGAGAACAGAATCGTAGAGCAGAGGCCAAGATAAACCTTCGGATTTTGGAGCTATTGCATCATTTCCTGTGGCTGTTAACCCCCACTCTGCCCATGGACACAACGCGTGATTAAGAGAAGTTTTGTTTTAATTATGAACATTTTCCGGGTATGCAAACAAGCATGACGCAGGACTGCGTAAGGTAAAGGGGTGGCGCAGACTCGAACACAGCTCAGGAGGCCGCAGGCGCCTCCCGGCCTCGCACTCCTCCTGACTCTCCTCTGTCACACCGAGTGTCCCAGCCTGGTGTCCTGGCCAGCCTGGCTTGAGCACCTGTGTGGAGTGGTGGCACGTGTGTGGCCCACGTGTGGCCCGTGTGTAAATGTGCTGTGGCACTGCCCGCCTGGCTGGAGTGGGGGCCTCTGGGCTTGGGGCTCGTGCTGCTCCCGCCCCGGGGCCCCTGGTCTGCTGCATCCCGAGCTCCTCCCTGAAGCTGCGCCCTCTGGCCTGAGGCTGTGCCCCCAGCGTCCCGGCAGCCAGGAGGTCTCTGGTCCCAGCCACGGCCTCCCATGCCGCTCTGCCCGGTGGCTGTGGCACAGGTGCAGTGACGGCGAGGCCTCTGGGGTGACCACAGAGGGCATTGTTCAGTGTCCTTTAGCAGGAAACCTGTCCGTTGCTGCTCAGGGACGAGGAGGAGCGGGCTCTGTGAGTCTGGCCTCAGTCCCCCCCCCTGGCTTGCAGGTGGCACTGATATCATCTCTTGCTTCATGGGCCAGAACGTGTCCCTCCCTGTGCACAGAGGTGAAGTGCAGGCCCGGAACCTGGCCATGGCCGTGGAGGCGTGGAACGAGGAAGGTAAGGCTGCACTGGCTGCTCTCGGTGTGGAAGGGTGTGTCCTGCACTTGGGGACAGTGCTCCAAAATGGCCCCTGTCACCACAGAGCAGTGTCCTCTGCCCCAGCCTGGCTGCGCACCCCCAGGGACCTTTGACCCCAGTCCTGGAGAAGCAGGTGCTGGGCCAGAGCACAGGTCTGAGCCCTGCGGGCGGCCGGCAGCTGGCAGGACAAAGGCTGCCCACCGCCTCACCAGCCGACGTGCTGGCCTTGGCGAGGGCCCAGAGGGGACCAGGTGGCCTCTGCCAGTCTTGGGTGGAACGGGCCTTGGCTTTTTGGTCTAGTGACCCTTGCCTGTAAACAGCAGAGCTCAGTAGTGTCCCCAGACCAGACAGGGCTGGTGTGCGGCCTGAGCGAGCAGGTTGGTGGACTGGGCTTCCCTGGACCGCAGCCGCCGTGTTCTGCCCCAGCTTGTTGGAGGGAAGGCCCAGCCCAGCCCTGTGAGCTCGGGGAGACTGGCAGGTGAGCGGCCCCACCAGGCTACCGCTGGGGTGGGGAACGTGGCAAGCGGGTCAGGCCTGCTTCAGAAGCCACCAGGCTGGTGAGCAGAGGACGCCTGTGTGCCCGGGACCTAGAGGCCACCGGGGAACCGCCTGTGAGCACCAGCAGGCGGCAGGCAGGGTGCTGGAGCCCTGGGGTGCGTGACAGAGCAGGGCAGGAGCGAAGGAAGGCCCGTCCTCAGGAGAACAGAGGGGAGGGCCAGGCGAGGACGCGGTGGCCAGAGCCACGCGCGGCTCAGAGAGCAGGGTATGGCAGCAGGCGGCCAGGGCGGCCAAGGTCCTGGTGTGCACAGCCCACCTGTGCTATGTGTGGCGGGTACGGTGCTGCTGTGGGCCCTGGGAACAGTGGGGTCCACGCTGGGGGAGAGCAGAGGGCAGGGCTTGGGGGACCTGAGGGAGGGCCTCCTGGGACCCCTGAGAGTGGGAGTGAGGCCTGGCCTCATCTCCTTCCCACGCAGGAAAGGCCGTCTGGGGAGAGAGTGGCGAGCTGGTGTGCACCAAGCCGATCCCCTGCCAGCCCACGCACTTCTGGAAGGACGAGAGCGGGAGCAGGTACAGGAAGGCCTACTTCTCCAAGTTCCCAGGTGGGTCTGAGCCTCCGGCCACCCGCTCCCAGTCTCAGGCCCCGAGCCTGGCACGGCTTGTCCCGCCCGGGCTGCTGTTCCTGACCCTATCTGTTCTCCCCTGCTCGAAGCCACCAAAAGAGACTCTTCTGGGCTCAGCTGAGTCCCACCCACCTCTGTACCCTGAGCCCTGCTGCCGGGCGCTGGCACGAGTCCCTGGTGGCCTGCAGCTGGCCTGCGAGAGGGCGGGTCTCCCGGGCCGGGGTTCCCGCTGCCCGTCCAGCGGGGCTGGTGGGAGACGCGTGCGGCTCCTCTCCCAGCTCAGGGTCTGTCGTCCGGTTCGGTGGAGACACGGAAGCCGAGCCCTGCTGATGTCACCGCATACAGGGTGACGGCCATGTGCTTTGTCTTTTGAGGGGTGTCTGGCCCAGGGCAGGGGTCTCCTCTAAAGACGTGACTCTGGACTGGGGATATAGCCTCCCTCTGGCATCTGCCAAGCAGCCTTGTGTCACTGCTGCTGCCCGAGGCGAGTGTGGCAGGCCCTGCCCAGGGTCGCTGCCTCCCGAGACTCCGCAGAGCGCACCTGATGTGCCTAAACCATGCGCGTGGAGTCAGACCCGGGCGAGCGACTCCCGGGACTTGCTGAGGGTCCTCTCATCTCTGGCTGGCCTGGGGTGTGGGCCTCACTGCGGACCCACCCTGCCTGGCAGGCTCCTCCCACACGGGGTCAAGCACCCCAGTGGGGCTCTGCCTCCTGTGGCTCAGCCAGAGCAGCTGCCCAGGGGGCTGGAGGAGCAGCAGGGAAGTTCTCTTCCCATGGCCCTGCGGAGGGGCTCTGCCGAGGCAGGGAGGTCAGGAGGGGAGAAACCCACTGGGGATCCGTCCAGGAGACGACTGCCCCTCGTCTTCTGCAGTGCTGCTCTGAAGACCATCTGGTTTTCTGTTGCTTTTTGTCACATACACAAGGATTTGTGTGATGATTGTCTTTTGGGATTAATTTCAGGAAAAAGCTTTTTGACTTTCCGATATTCCTTCTCGGAGAGACAAATACTTGGTGTCACGCTGTGTGTCCATTTTTGCGTTGGCTGCCAGGAAACTCGGAGCTGAAAGTGCTCCCTTGTCCTCACAGCCCTGAGGCAGGGCTCCCGGTCTCTAATGAATGCCAGCACGGGGCCCAGCTCCACAGACGCTTCCTCCGTGCTTCCTGAGCGTAGGCGGGAGAGACGAATAAGTGTGCAATGAACCAGGATGGGCCCTGAGGCTGCTGGCCATGGGCTGAGTGGATGCAGGCTGGACCTGGACAGCCTCCTCCAGCACAGGAAGCGCTTGGCCACGCCACACAGCCTGGAGGCCTGCCCTCCCGCACAGACTGGGAGCTCTGCACCCTCGTGTCAGGGAAGACGCAGGCCCACCATGTGCCAGAGGGAAGGACCTCCCAGAGGTGGCAGGTGACATCGCGGGTTTAGGACAGAGGGCAGGGTGTCCCTTTGTTGTGAATGTTGAAGAAGAATTTACATGTGACCACAAGCGAGTGACCAGGGCGGTGAGCGGGCCAGGAGCAGGCTCAGGCTGCTCTGGTTCTCCATGGCTTCTTAGTTTTAAAAATCCCAGTAAACACTTGAAAATAGAGGCAGACTTAAGAAGGACCCGGGCCATGGCAGGGACGGAGCCCAGGAGGCCAGCCTCCGATGTCGTCTGCAGGTCCTCAGCCATTGCGCTTTCAGGGGTCTCGGGGCTGCAGTCGCAGCTGGGGCCCCCAAGGGAGGTATGGCTGGACCTGTGTCCATCACTCCCTGTGCAGTCCCCAGGCTGGCTGCCACTGTGCACTCAGCACCTGGCTCGGTTTGGTGTTTCCTGGTGACCTTGTCACCAAAGAAAGTGTCTTCAGGTGGCAGCCTTGTTCCTCAGCGCCCGGGACCCTGCAAGCCTAGGCACCTTCTCTTTTCTTCTGAAAGCCGCCTACAGACACGTGTGCCCTGCTGTGGCTCTGGAGGAGGGACGCTGGAGCCCGCCGTCCCCAGGCTGCTCCCTCCTCGCAGGGCCCTGGTGCTGGGGACCCGGCTCCCTGCAGGCGTCCGGCTTCACCCCCACAGGAGACCCCGGGACTCGCCAGGGCTCCTTCCTGGCACCGCAGGAACCAGCACGCAGGGGACGACGTGGTCCCCGGGTGGCAGCAGTGGTCAGCCTGGGTTAACTCAAGGCAGACGCGGGAGGGAGGCGGTGTCTTCCCAGGCTGCCACCCGCTGGGCGTCGGGACACCAGCTGTGCCAGGTGGCTCCTTCCCGGGCAGCAGCACCCAGGTCTGCTCCGGAGGCCGAGCCACAGGAGGGGTTTGGCCTGGTCCTGTGCTGGCACAGGCGCCTCCTGCCACACGCTGTCCTTCCGCCCCAGGCTGGCCTGGCCCCGCTCCTCTTCCCAAGGCCAGCTTGTCCACCCAGCCCTCCACACGACCCCACTGCCCCACTGCTGAGCATGGGCTCACCCTCTCGAATCCCCACCAGTCGCCCCACTGGTGTCCCAGGTGGCCACTCCCCAGGTCCCCCTGCATCAGCTGGGCAGGTGGCCACCCCTGCCAACTGGCTGCTCCCGGGCAGGAGCTCCTGGTTCCCTCCGCTCCCCCTGGACCCCAGCCTCACACGGCACCTGTTTTTGGCATTGCTGGCTGGTGTCCTGTCTGCCCTGGGCAGGCCACCTCAATCCTGCTCCCTATGTGACAGCCGCTCTGCCCTCAGGTGTCTGGGCCCACGGTGACTACTGCAGAATCAACCCCAAGACCGGGGGCATCGTCATGCTTGGCCGCAGGTGAGGGCTGGGGTGCTTCCCGGGGAAGGGGCACTTCCCTGAGAGGCGGGGGCCTCCCTGGCACCCTGCTGCTCCAGCCTGCTGCTGGGACCCTCCTCCCTCCTGTCCCTGTCCTGGGGCCCCCAGCAAGGCATGGCCAGCGACGGTCACTGGAGGGGGTCTGCGTGTGGCCTCGTCCCGGGTAGGGAGGACACTGCAGGCGGCAGGGGCAGCAGAGGACACAGGTCCTGCACAGGGCCCTGGATGTCCAAGCTGACCGTGGAACAGCGTGGCTGGCTGTGGGGGCTGAGGTGCGGGAGGCCTTGCTGACCCCGAGCTGGGCTGGGCGCACAGGGAGGGCGGGGGACTGCTGGCCGGCCAGCCTCACGCCCTGTCTCTCTCCAGCGACGGCACGCTCAACCCCAACGGGGTGCGCTTCGGCAGCTCAGAGATCTACAACATCGGTACGCCACCCCCGTCCCTCCCCCTAACGCCCCCTCCAGTCCCCTCCCCTGCCCCTCCCCCTGCCCCCACGTTTCCCAGGGCCCAGGGCTGGGCGGTGCCCGCGGGTCTATTCCCGGTCAGCTTCCTGTGGCTCGACCTGGGTGAGGACGCATGTTTAGGCAGCACACACCGAGACCTCGACTCAGGAGGGGCTGCGGGTCACTCAGCCCCCGTCCCCGTCACATTCCTTCCTCACCACCAGCTGAGTGTGTCCAGGCTTTGTGGTGAGGGGACAGAAGCACAGAGAGACTGCATGAGTGCCAGAGGTCACACAGCACCTTGCAGACCCCAGGTGTAGTCAGTGCAGACCTCTGGGTCTCAGGCCTGCCCGGCAGAGTCCCCTGGGTCCCGCAGAGCTGCCTGACCAGGGACTCAGGCCCAACCCAGCCTCCCTGGGAGGTGGTAACACTGGTGCTCAGGCCAGGGCCCCGGGCATCGGCCTGTCTGTCCAGTCAGGGTAGACGCCTGCCTGGCTTCCCTGCCACAGGTCCCTGCCCTCCCTGTAGCTGTCCTTGGCAAGCCCGGCCGTGTGGCCTCCTGCGGCCGCCCCCAGTCTAGAGTGCAGGCTCCCGGCAGTGGTTATCTGTCCGTTTGCAGTTCATGGAGAGTGTCCCCAGGGCCTCTTCCCCAGGCAGAGGCCAAGGACATAGGCCTCCCTGCCTCTGCCCAGTTGGTGAGCATCGCTGGCCTTCTTGAACATGCGCCTCTGTCTCTGCAGTGGAAGCCTTCGAGGAGGTGGGAGACAGCCTGTGCGTCCCCCAGTATAACAGGGACGGTGAGGAGAGGGTGATCCTCTTCCTGAAGATGGCTTCTGGGCACGCCTTCCGGCCCGACCTGGTGAAGCGGATCCGGGACGCCATCCGCCTGGGCTTGTCGGCTCGCCACGTCCCCAGCCTCATCCTGGAGACCCAGGGCATCCCGGTAGGCCTGCCTCCTGCCCTGCCGTTAACCCCGGGCCTGGGTCTGGGCAGCCTGCTGGTGCTCGGCCTCAGGGTCCCAGGGCCCAGCTCAAGACGGCTTGAGAGGACTCCCGGCCCCCTGGGCGTGTGAGGGTGGAGGCCCAGGCTGAGGATGGCACCGCGGCTCTGCAGGGAGCGCCGGGCAGGCCCTGCCGGCCACATCCTCGTGTGGACCCAGCCTTGGATCCGTGTAGAGGCGGGTCCTCACAAAGCTGTGCCCACCACTCTGCTGAGACTCAGGGTGGGGAGCAGGACCCCGAGTGGCTCAGCCGTCCCCTGCGTGGCTGAGCGGGTGTGTGTGGGTCAGCTGCCGCGGGCACGTGTGTGAACCCTGAGCCGCGTGGCTGCCGGGATCCAGCCCTGCAGAGCCGCTGCCATTGGGGGCGGGCAGGTGGGCCCGGGCGGCGGTGGGCTGCGGTGGGCTGTGGTGGGAGTTGGGCTCATCTGGGAACGGCTTCCAGGGACTCCAGGGGTCTGGCCGCTGACCCAGGGAGCCCTTCAGCAGCCTGGTGTTCGTCTGCCTTCACAAGCAGCTGCCTTGGTCCTCCAGCCCCTCTGCGGCTCCCCAGGCTTGCCCAGGAAGGGCTGTGGTCTCTGCTGGACAGCTCCTGTCCCCTGGAGCAGTGCCACTCCCGCCACCACAGTGCAGGGACCTGGGGAGGGCTGGAAGACATGCAGGACCCTCCCCACGTCTGGTCTGTGCCGGGAAGGAAGGCCTTCCCCTGGGAGGCCTGGGACAGAGGAGCCAGCGAGCCCTGGGGGACGGGCGCCCTGGGCTCTGCCTCTCCCCTGGGGCCTGCCTTCCAGGCGGTTGGCACCCCGCCTTGGTCTCCAATCCTGAGCTGGGTGGTGACGCCCTGGCGTGGCAGTGCAGGGGCCCAGGGCCCAGAGCATCCGTCCAGTCACCTGGCTGGCTGAGTCCAGTCCAGGCTGAGTCACCTGGGCCAGGCAGCCCACCTTCCACACTCCTCCTCACGGCTGCCACTCAAACCCAGAGGCTCCCTGGCTCCGGCTCTCTCTGCAACGCTTACCCCTGCCCAGAGTGAGTCACTGTGTCACCCACCACTCTGTCTGCAGAGGCTCCTCGGGGTGGGAAGCTGGAGGCCACCTGTCCTCCAGCTCAGCCTGCAGCTGGTGAGTGAGTGACTGAGTGAGTGAGTGACTGAGTGAGTGACTGAGTGAGTGAGTGACTGAGTGAGTGACTGAGTGAGTGAGTGATTGAGTGACTGAGTGAGGGACTGAGTGAGTGACTGAGTGAGTGACTGAGTGAGTGAGTGATTGAGTGAGTGATTGAGTGACTGAGTGAGGGAGTGAGTGAGTGAGTGATTGAGTGAGTGATTGAGTGACTGAGTGAGGGAGTGAGTGAGTGAGTGAGTGAGTAGTGAGTGAGTGACTGAGTGAGTGAGTGAGTGAGTAGTGAGTGAGTGACTGAGTGAGTGACTGAGTGAGTGACTGAGTGAGTGAGTGATTGAGTGACTGAGTGAGGGACTGAGTGAGTGAGTGAGTGACTGAGTGAGTGAGTAGTGAGTGAGTGAGTGAGTGACTGAGTGAGTGAGTGATTGAGTGATTGAGTGAGTGATTGAGTGAGTGATTGAGTGACTGACTGAGTGACTGACAGAGTGACCGAGTGAGTGAGTGAGTGACTGACTGAGTGAGTGACTGAGTGACCGAGTGACAGAGTGAGTGAGTGGCACAGGTGGGCTGGTGCCCGTTATATAGATGAGGACGCTCCGAGGTGGGTCCTGTCTGAGGAGGTGGAACCGGGGTCTGATTGGCCCGCCACTGACCCAAAAGACAGACCTTGGGACTCGGTTGGGCGGCGAGGGGATGCGTGGGGCGTGGAGGCCTGCGGCAGGGTCCCAGGTCACAGGGCGTCTGGCCCGCTGCGGGGCGGGCTCTGGGGCTGTGCTGCTGTCGTCAGCCCGCCAGGCCTGGGGGGCGCGTACCCCTCTGCAGCCCACAGTGCCCGGAGCTCATGCTGCACAAGAGGCAGGAGCTGGACATGTGCCCAGGAAGCTGGCACGTAGGTCCCGAGTGGGCGTGTCGGCTGGCTGTTCCCATGAGTGAGTTCTAATCACACCTCAGGTGACATGGTGTCAGAGCTGGGCCATGGGCCCTCAGGCTGTGGGCCGTAGAGGCCTCTGGCCCGGGGACACTGACACCCCCAAGCTGCTGGATTAGACGGCACGTGGTGCGTTTGGAAAGGGTCCCACCCTGAGAAGGAGGCCTCAGCGTCCTGGGCTGGGTGGGTCTGGGGCATCGGGTGGGCTCTGGGAGCAGCCCTAGGGGGCCAGGCCCTCCCTCCCGGGGTTGTAAGGACGCCCTCTAGTATGATAAGGTGAAGTGACGGTGCACTTAAGTCAGCGTGACCACGATGGAGCGGCACAGCCAGGCCCTTCTGCAGCCCATGGTCCCCAGGAGGCACTGTCCTCCCCGTCACCCCGGAGGGATCCCGGGTGGGCGCCGTCCTCCCCCTTCCACACTGGAGGGATCCCGGGTGGGCGCCGTCCTCCCTGTCCACACTGGAGGAAACCCACTTGGGTGAGAGAATCGCCCAGCTCCGCAGACGTGGTGGCGAAGTCATGTCTTCATTGAGAACTTCCTGCTCAGGGTGCCTGTTGGGACTGAGGAATGGGCTGAGAGTGTCCACCTTGGTCAGGTGGACCCTGCACCCTGAGGAGGGACGGAGTGGCGCCTGGCGTGCCCAATCCAGGGTCAGCTTGGATGAGACATCTCGAGCTGTTTGCATGCCCGGCATTAGGAAAGCCGGTCCACCAGTGTGGGTGGCTTCTCGGGGAAAGCCACTCCCTCTGGATGCTGGCTGGGCAGCCTGGGGACTCAGGAAGGGCACTAGGGTTGCTTAAGGTCCTGGCAGCCCGTCTGCTCTCCCTGCTCAGGCCAAGTCAGTCCCCAGGCTTGGGTGCGGAGGTCCAGAGCTGAGGCTCAGGTGGAGCTGGACCCCAGGCTTGGGTGCAGAGGTCCGGGGCTGAGGCTCAGGTTGAGCTGGACCCCAGGCTTGGGTGCAGAGGTCCGGGGCTGAGGCTCAGGCCGGGCTGATCCCCAGGCTCTGACGTGGAGGTCTGGAGCTGAGGCTCCAGCTGTCATACCCCTGGGCCCCAATGCCATGCTGTTTCCTGTCTCCCGTGCAGTACACGCTGAATGGCAAGAAGGTGGAGGTGGCCGTGAAGCAGGTCCTGGCTGGCCAGGCCGTGGAGCACCGTGGGGCCTTTTCCAACCCCGAGACCCTCGACTTATACCGGAACATCCCCGAGCTGCAGGGCTTCTGAGCCGCCTTGCGTGCAGTCGACACTCCCAGCACCCTGGTCGCCTGAGAGGAGTCTGCAGCCAGCGCTGGCCGGCTAGGGGCACTGTGTCTGCTCCCAGGCCAGTCCGGTGGGCACCTGAGTCTCGCGCAAGGATGGAGCCTGACCAGAGGCTGGAAGGGCAGTTGGACCCCGTGGCCTGCCCCCCAAGCGCGCTCTGCACGTGGCCTCACTCACCTGGCAGGAGGGCCCGTGCAGGCGGCTGGGCCCCGGTGGCAGTGCCACCTGAGGAGCGGCGTCCCATTCCGCTCTGTGAAGGTGCAGATGGTCTCTTCCCGAAGCCCCGACACCTGGCCTCCTGCTTTCCCTTGGGTCGCGTCCACTGTGGGGTACTGGCCCATCCAGGGGACGCCTGGCTGGCTCGTCACCGGCTTTCCACAGCTGCCTGTCGGGAGCCCAGGCCCAGCTCTTGTGCTGTCTCCAGGGAATGCTGTTCCCGGTCAGCGGGCGTCACACTCCAACCCGACGGCGCCTCCGGCCACGGGAAGCCCCCTGCAGCGAGCAGGCACTGTCCTCGGCCTGCACTGTGGACTCAGCTGGTGGGGGTGTTTGTGTTGGGGTCCTGGTGCTGGGTGTGCTCCCGTCACCCTCCGTTGCACCAGAGGCCCTCCAGGCTGCACCCTGCAGGTGGCCACGTGGACCTTGCCCAGCACTGCCGGGCCTCTGGCAAAGGCACCCCGCACCTCTGCACCCGAGAGCCCTCAGGACGGGCTGGTGGCCTGGCCAGCACTGTGGGTGGCCACGGGTCTGGGCAGCCGGGCGGTGGCTGGCCTCTGGGTGCAGCACAAGGGACGCCAGAGTGTGTGTTTTGAGGAGCACAGTGAAGCGCCTTGTGGAATCCCGTTTCCTCTGGGTTATGGAAATCTGGGGAAGCGCTATGGGGACTTTTATGCAATAAACTCACGTGTGCGTGGCACACCATGCAGCGCCCCCCGTGTGTTCCTGAGGGCGTGTTCGTCTGTGCTCGAGGCGGGCGTGCTGCTGCCGGGGGGCCCCACGGTGCTGGGTGTGCGGCCTTCTGAGGCCCCGGCTCCAGCGTGGTCTGGCCACCTGCTGGCCGCGGAGCGCTGCTGCTGTGTGGAGCCCGCAGCCTGCGGCTCCCTGCCGTCCCCAGAGCATGGTGGCATCTTCCTGGTCACTGGGTGGCCACCCACCCCTCTCCTCTGGCTACATCCCCACAGGGGCCTGGTCAGTCGGAAGCCTGGCTCCGTGTGTGTCCCTTGCCAGCAACACCCAGCGGCCCCAGGGTCCGGGCAGCATCGGGCTCCCTGCTGCGCTTGCTGCAGGGCATCTGGGGCTCAGACGGGACCGTCACCCCGTGGCTGCTGTGACATAGTGCCACTCAGTAGCTTGCAGCAGCCCACGTTTATTATGGCTCTGGAAGTCACATGTCACCTGGCTGGTGGCCCTCCTCCACCCTCAGCTCCTTGCGCAGCAGCTCAGCACCCAGGCTGCTGGCCTCTGCCTCCCTGCAGGACCCCGTGCTGGCCCTGGACCTCCCTGAGCCACAGGGCGGCGTCCCCATTTCCACTAGCTGAGGAGCAGCCGAGCCCCCACCTCACCCTGCAACTCACGCTGGGGTCTGGGATGGGCGAGGGCCTCTCTGGGCTGCTGAGGAGGAGGGTGCCCCTGGGAAGCGAGCACAGGTCCCTGCCGCTGCCGGGTCCTCGAGAGCCTGATCTCCCACCAGGTGCTGGGCACTCCTGCTGTGTCCCTGGTGCCCAAAGAGGCTCGATTAGTGTGCCTCTGCTTCCTGCAGGAGGCCCGGCCTCATTAAGGAGCGGCAGATGGCCTGGAGCAACAGCCACTCCTCGTAAGCGTGTGGAGCCGCCCTGGCTGT
This sequence comes from Glaucomys volans, assembly GCA_020662805.1. Taxonomy (NCBI): domain Eukaryota; kingdom Metazoa; phylum Chordata; class Mammalia; order Rodentia; family Sciuridae; genus Glaucomys; species Glaucomys volans. Next base: position 114,266 of record JAJEJO010002036.1, read on the forward strand.
GACTCTGCCCGGGTCTCACGCTTTAGAGAACTCACCCGCTGCGGCCACTGCCCTGCCCTGGCTGAGCCCGCCGCAGGCTGCCCCGGCCCCATCTAACTCCATTCCCCAGCAGGCACGTGCTGGCCAGCTTCGGGAGGCCCAGGGATCTACGGGGCCTGGCTGGGTCGCCTGCAGGTGGGCAGGGGCTCCCTAGGGTGGGCTCCCTCTTCCCCGGCTGCCCTTCTTGGCTGGGCAGGAGCTGCGGGGGCCCCGTTTTCCTCCCACTGCACCGAGCGCGTGTGGACAGGTCCCGCCGCTGTGTGCCCTGCACCTACCAGATGACCTGGAAACACCAGGTCTTGGGACTGGTGTGTCACCTCTGTCACAGGCTGCAGGTGGGTAGAGAAGATCCTCCCTCAGGTCTTCAGATCCCCTCCAGGGTCTGTGTGGGTGGCCAGGGCAGGTGGGTGGTCGCCCAAGGACCCAACTTCCATCTGGTGGCCACACTGTCCTCTGGTGTGAAGGTCTGTCCCCTGGGACAGCGGTGTGGAGGAGGGGCCTTGTCCACTCTGCTCACATCCTCTTGGCCATTACACAGTGGTGCTCAGCTGCGGGGCAGGCTGGGAGGCCCTTCCATGACTGTCCGAGACAAGGAAGGGTGGGCATGGTGACCGGAGATGACCATGGCTCCTCCTCTAGGAGCCAGGGGCTGCCCAGCTGGGACCCCTGGCCCACTGCTGGAGGCCATGGGAGGGAGGCCTGCTTGTGCCCACAGATGACCTGCCAGGTGGGTACGATCAGGCGGGTCTGCTTCTGCAACAGTGAGTGATGTGTGCGCCTGAGTGTGCAGTGCGCGTGTGAACGCGTGGATTTGTGTTTGTGCGCACACTTGAGGCCGAGGTGGCACACGTTCCGGAACCCCGAAGGTGGAGCCGTGGGGCTGCACGCTGCCCCTGCTGGGCAGAGAGGGAAGCCTGGTGCCCATGCGGTGAGCAGGGAGGTCTGGCCCATCGCAGCTGGTCCCGGCCCTCTGTGGCTTCCAGTTCAGGGACACCTTCTGTGTCCCAGTCGGGTGGCTTCTCTCGGGGGTCCTCCAGGACCAGGGACTGGCTCTGTGCTGACTCGTGCCCCCACTGGGCCAGGGGTGTGGAGGTGTGGACAGGATGCCTCTCCCAGGGACACCAGAGCCACCGCCTGATGGCAAGAGAGTGACACCACCATGTGAAGACCAGGGACCTCCAGCCCCAGAGGCCCCGAGAAGGGACCACCTAACCTAGAGGGACGACAGGCCCTGTGGGGACCGCAGGGCGACTAAGTGGGAGGCGGCTGCAGGCGGGCACCAGGGGCTGCTGGGAATCTGAGCCCAGCGGTGACCTGGTGGCCGAGGGCAGCTCTCCCTCGGGCCTCCGTGGGCCGCAGGGGTGGGTGTGGACTGGGGGACATCGGGCACTGCCACCCTGTCACCCCAGCACTGGGCTCACAAAGCAGGGGCCCGACACCGAGGTGCTGGACACAGCAGAGATGGCAGAGGCAGGACGGGCTCTGCCCAGCTGTGCCTCTCTCCAGCCACCACTGCCGTGGACGTTGGCACAAGCTGTTGCTAAAAGCCTCCTCCATGTTGTACCCCTCGTTGGGGACCGTCATCAGCAGTGACCACAGGCCTGTAAGGGATGTCCTCACTGCTCCAGCGCCACACCGGCCAGGTGTTGCGGCTACCATGCTGGGCAGCAGGCCGGTCCCCACAGAGGTGAGCACTGGTCCCCAGCTTCCCTCAGGTGGTGCTGGGGAGAGTGGCCACGCATGGGGTCAACTTCCAGCCCCATCATCTCTGGTCTCTGCCTGTGCCTCCTCTTTCCCTGGTCACACAGCACATGAACGTAGGTGGTGGTGTGCCCCATGCAGTGAGGGCCGATCTCCCTGCCGCCCTGGGCTCACAACTGTCCCTGTGCCTGCTCACCATCCTGCTGGCACGGTCAGGGGATTGGCAGCCATGTCCCTTTTCAGTTACCACTTTGGGTTTTGTTGGTGAAATCCTAGCACCAGCTCATCGAGCCAGAAAGGGCTTGTTTGGAAAGCTCCGGGGCTGTTAGCTTCAGGTATTGCTGGATCCAGGGGCTCCCGTGATGCCATCAGAGTCTTTCTCTCTCCCTCTCGGCTCAGCCAGCTGTGTCCACTGCAGTCCTGGGTGGACCCTCCTGTTGTGATTGCAGGGTGGACCTGGCTCCAGGCTTAGGTCCTCATGGAGCTGAGTTCTCATGTGCACTGGTCGTCTGGAGCACATGCCTAAGTCTGAGCCAGTCCCTGGCCAGGAGGAGAGAAGATGCTAACTGGTCAGGCCTGGGTCACATGACCCCTCAGATGTGGCCCCAGCTTCACGGAGGCCAGGGAGGCCAGGGAGGCCAGGGCCACAGGTGGTTTTCCTTTGGGAAGCAGAGGCTGCAGCCGGTCTGAGCTGCTTTCCTCTCTGCAAAGGGCAAAACCCACACCCCCTCCCAGTGCCCGGCCAGTGTGTGCAGCCACGTGGTAGCACCCCAACTGGGAGTCCTCCCTCCTCAGCCCCACTGTGGTCCTCTTCTACCTCTTCATGTCCCCATCCCTTTGTCCAGCTGCAGCGTTTGGGTTGGGGTTGCTGTCAGTCAGAAGTCGTCAGAGGCAAGTGAGAGCCGGCCATCTCACTGCGGATTGCAGGCACAGCAGGATCCAGGGACTGGTTTGGTGTAACCAGACTTCCGCGCCTCTCAAGGCATCTTTTAGGGTGGCGGGGTGTAGTTAAGAGCTCTGGAGTTGGGTTACCTGATGAAATGCAGGACACCCAGTTACATGGCAGTGTCTGACAACAAACTGAAGAGCTGTTTTGGGGGGTGGGTACTGGGGGTTGAACCCAGGGGTGCTTAACCAGTGAGCTCGATCCCTGATTTTTATTTTTTTATTTCAAGACAGCGTCTAAGTTGCTTAGGGCCTCACTAAGTTGCTGAGGCTGGCTTTGAACTTGTGATCCTTAGGGCCTCGCTAAGTTGCTGAGGTTGGCTTTGAACTCGAGATCCTCCTGACTCAGCCTCCCAAGTCGCTTGGATCACAGGTGTGTGCCACCACGCCTGGCTGAATAGCTTTTAAATGTCAGTATGTCCCAAATATTGCATAGAATATTGCTTATCTGGAATTCAGACGGACCTGGGCCTCTGCAGTTGCTGACTTGGGCAGCCCTATTTCCTGGAACCAAGTGAGCCTGAATGATGGGCCACCTCTGTGTGACCACAGGCAAGTTACTTGCCCTCTCTGAGCCTCATTTCCTCCATTTGTATGCAAGTGATGGGGTGTGATGCCTGCCTGTCGGTAGTGCTGGTGGGACCAGCCTCGCTTGCTTAGCCATCTCCTGTCTCTGCCTGTGTGCAGACTTCAGTCTTCATTCTTTACCAAGTTCCAGCGAAAGGCCTGGGAAGAGTCCATTCTGAACATTGCTGGGAGCTGGGGTTGGAAGGCTCTGATTGGCTGTGCCTGGTCTGGAGACCACCCCTCCCACTGGAGGAAGCACAGACGCACTGAGAGTGGAGGCTTCACAGGAGACTTGGGGTGCTGGAGTGAGGGGAGGAAGGAGGGCTCCCCTGGTATTTGTGCCGAGGCAGAAACCCAGGTCAGGAGGGAGCCTGCGGCTGGATGTCAGCTAGCGATGGCTGCAGGGATTCGTCCCAAGGAGGGCGAGTGGCGTGAATCCGTGAGAAGGCCTCACTTTAGGCAGGGATGGGGTTCAAGAGCTGCCTGGCTCCTGCCTGGAAGAGTTCCCAGATGGAATTCTGAACAACAGTCTGTGTTCTGTCCTGGCCGTTGGTGGGTGATGAGGCTCACCCTGGTTTGAGGCCTGCCTGGTGTAAAGGGAGGCCGGCCTCCTTTGGGCGCAGCAGCACCTGTGGCTGAATCCTCACACCTCTGCAAACAGAGGCAACAAGTTGCGGCAGGCAAAGAAAATGGCGGAAGACGTCTGTCTTTCTCTGGTTCTTTTCCGCTCCCTTGACTCCTGGAGGGCCGATGACTGGTTGTCCCATAGAGGTGACAGATGTGATGCTCTGTGACAGAGAGGCAGGGCCAGGGTGTTAGATTCCTGTGATGGGAAGAGAAGCCCCTGAGGCCAGCAGCTTGTGAAGAGGAAGGGTTTATTTTGATCACAGTGTTGGAGGTTGCAGCCCATGATCCGTCACCCCAGTGTCCATCACGGAGGCACCCAGGGCAGAGCAGGTGGGTGCAGAAGAGAGGGGAGGAGGACCAAGGGCACACCCCAGGGTCCTAAAGAGCCCCCCCACCCCCCAGCCCCAGCTCTTAAAGGCTGCAGCTCCTTCCATGCTGCCATCGGGGACAGGGGGACCCACCTGGGCCTTTGGGGACCTTCTGGATAGAAAGCATGGCAGCCAGGAGCACATGCAGCTCTGCCTGGTTTTGGGGTGCTCGCTTTGGAGGAGCCCCCACCATTAGGAAGGCCGGCTCCCAGAAGACCCCCAGGCTGGAGCGGCCACGTGGAGGGGCACAGGTCACCAGCTCCAGGGGCCAGGCTTCTGCGCCACTGCCGGGCACGTGAGCCTTTTGGAAGGAGCTCCTGGGGAGCGGGGAGAATCCCCTCTGGCTGCTTCCTGTTCATGATCCTTCCTTGGGTGGTTCCCGGGTGTCTGAATTGATTAAAAAAATCGTAACCGGGTGAAAAAGATCAATTGCCAAGCGCGGTTTCCAAGTCGTCCTGACACCGCCGCGACTCTCATCTGCTCCAGCCTCTAATTAGATCTGGAGTGAGAATCAATTCACGTGTCATGAAATGTTAAAAGGCAGCATTCCGTGAGCGTGCTTCCTATTCCTCCAGCCTGATTGCAACTGTGGGATTTTAAAAGGTGCTATTTATACTCTTAAGACAATGGGCCTTTCAAACGGATTCTGACTCTGAAGTTCATACATGATTTCCAGAGAAGTGGAAGTTTTCAAAATTTTCATAATGAATGTACCTTTGTGACTTTTCTTCATTTTTTTTCTTTTTTTTTTACATAACCTGCCTCGGCTGCGTCTTGCTCCCCCCCTTGGATGGGAACCTCAGGTTCTCGCCTGAGAACCTAGCACATAATTGCTTTCCTGTTCAGACTTGGCAAGAGTGCATTGTAAATGGCCATGACACAGATGTGACAATTCTATTAGGCCTGCGTTCTTGCATGGTTGACCTTGCAAATTGAATTCTGGGAGGTCAGCGCCTCTGCCTGGCTGCTCGATTTCACATGGCCAGTGTGGGGACAGTTCTGGGGAAGTGGGGCTGAGCCTTCCATCTTGGCCTCTTCCGACTCCCCAGACGGAAACAGCAGCCTGTGATGGATGGACTCTTGTCCGCTGTGGCATTATTAGCCACTCTGTCAAGGTGACAATGTCATTTTTAATATTCTGTCTTCAGACTCCAGGTTTATTTTTGGTTGGCTTGGCCAGCCTTCTCGGAGATAGCACCCGGCTGCTGGGGGACTCTTTAACAAGAGCTGTCCCCCCGGGGTCCTGGGCGAGTGTTAGCTCTGTCCCCACCAGGTGCTTCCTGGAGTTCATCTGTGTGTGGGAAGAAATCGGGTTTTGGTGAGGACATGGAGAAACCCGAGCCCTCGCGTGTGGCTGCTGGGAATGTAAAATGTCGCAGCCACTGTGGGAAGCAGAACGGGCTCCTCTGAAAGTTAAACGCAGAAGCAGCCATCGCCCCTTTGGCAGGTCCGGTCCTAGGTGTGCCAAAGGATCGCACCCAGACAGAGGTTGTGCCCACGTTCACAGCATCGTACAAGCATCCCAAAGCTGGAGACGGTCAAAACAGCTACCAGATAATGCATTACCAAGACGCAGTCCAGGCACACGGGGGCTCGTGGTCCAGCCACATGGTGGCACGTGGTCCAGCCACAGAAAGGAGTGAAGCACAGAAAGTTGCTGCAAGCTGATGACCTTGGAAACATGCACTGCGGGGTCAGGATGGAGCCATGTGTCCAGCTATGTGGGTCCCCAGCACAGTGGACACGGAAAGCAGAGCTGGTTACACAGGTCTGGGGGAGGGCGGAAGGAGGAGCTGGCGGTTGCTGGGCCCGGAGTTTCAGTTAGGGGAGAGGAAGTTCTGGAAACACACTGAGCGGTTTGCTCGGCATTGTGAACGTGCTTAAAGCCACTGAATTCTGGCATCGTGTGCTGCCGTTCAATTGTACACTCGAAAATGACTAATGTGGTAATGTTGCCACTTTATATAAAGTTATGTATATTTTTGCCACAATAAAAATAACTGAGATGTCGACTTAAGCTTTCGCAGTGGACTCTCTATATATGTTGCAGCTCAACTGCAAAATGCCGATTCTGGGCCTTGCTCCTGATTTTAATGGTTTGAAGAAAAGCCTGAGCATCCGGGCTACACCATGAGGAAGTTATGGTCTGGGAAAGGGGCACAATTCAGGCCTGGAAAAACCCTCAAGACTGAGTCAGTACTGGGGAATCAAGAGCAGTGTGGTCTACACAGACGGAAGAGCTGTGAGTAGAGGCAGAAACCATTTCTAGATGTCCAAGGGTCTCTTTTTCTTGGGTGATGGTGGCTCCCTTGCTCCTGGTCTTGAGTGACATACACTCTCATGCTGAGCCTTGAATGATGGATGGGATTTGATGAGGACAGGGATGTCATGATCCCATGTGACCTCATAAGTAGAGCGATAGTATCAGGACTTGGGACATATATGTGGGTTTCTTGGCCTTCTCCTCATAGTCACAAGATAGCTGCTGTGGCTACGACATGTTATACATGGATGTCATGGACAGGATATGGGGGCAGGGCTGACCAGCACAGTGAGGAGGTCTCTTTGTAGCTGTTTCCTATTTTTCAAGGGGAACAAATTTCCCCAGAAGATCCTCAGCAGCCTTCCCCACCAATTCATTCACCAGAATGGCCTCCCGCTCACCCCAGCTCCAAAGGGTGCTGGGAAGCTGGTACCCGGATTCTTTTTTTTTTCATTTTGTGTTTTGACATAATTTCAACATTAATGGAAAGTTGCAAGAATAGCAAAGCAATTCCAGATATCAGATTCCCCAGGTGTTAGAGCTGTATTTGCTTTCTCTCTCTCTCTCTCACATACACACGCACGTGCATTTTTCTGAATTGAGTTGCAGACATTCCTTCATCCCTGTGTTAGTCAGCTTTGTGTCCCTGTGATCAAAAGACCTGACAAACAGTGTAGAGGAGGACCCATTGATTTGGGCTCACAGTTTCAGAGGTTCAGTCCATGGCCGGCTGACTCCATAGCTCTGGGCCTGTGGTGAGGCAGAGCATCATGGCAGAAGGGTGTGGTGGAAGAAAGCAGCTCAGGACCTGGCCACCAGGAAGCAGAGAACGCTGTAGAGACAACACATAAATCCCAAAGGCATGTCCCCAATGATGCACTTCCTCCAGCCACACCCCACCTGCCTATAGTTACCACCTGGTTAATCCACTGATGAGGTTAAGGATCTTGTAACCCAATCATGTCACCTCTGAACATTCTTGCATTGTCTCACACACGAGCCTCTGGACCTCATATCTAAACCACAACGACCCCTAGATCCTTTACTGTGTATTTCCTAAAATCGAAGATGTTCTTTTAAATAACCACAGCACAATGATCAAAAATAGGACATTAACATGAAGACGGCTATTATCTAATCTGCTTTTCATGGTTATCTAATAATGTCCTTTATAGCAGATAAAGTCCCGGACGGAGTGCCATGTGTCACGGCTCCTCTGTTAATCAGAAGCACTTGCTAGGGCCACCTTTTCCTTCCAGGGTGTTGACGTTTTGAGGATGACGGCCAATGTTCCTTGGGTTTCCATTAAGTTAGGAATCCTTGCAGGCCACGCGGAGATGAGCCTGGACCTCCTGGAACCGGTCTGGGCCACTCACTCACTGTCCATCAGTCCATTCCTGGCGATGTTGGCTTCCATCACGTGGCAGCTGTGCTTCTCCATGGATTGACTTTTCACTGAGAAGGGGACCAGCTGCTGGGTGGCCACCCACAGCTCCACTCCAGGGGCTGGTGGCTGTCCTGTCACTGTCCACCTGGAGTGGAGGGCAGGAGGTCCCCCGCAGACCGGGCTCGGTGCTCTGAGATAGAGTTTCCAAGGGCCTTCCAGGACCAGGTCCCGGCAAGGTCCCACGCGGGGCAGCAGGATGGCCTGGTCACCCTCAGGGATGTGCTGTCCAACTGGATGGAGGAAGGCAACTCTAGTTCCGGATCCACCGACCAGCGCCTACCGAGCCTGGGGCTGTCACTCACATCCGTTGTCTCATTCACGCGGCTGTGGGGCGGTGGGAAGGAGTAGTTACCTGGATGGTGATTGGTGAATGGAGGGCAGGAGTTGTTACCTGGATGGTGATTGGTGAAAGGCGGACCAGGCGCTGTTAACTGGGTGGTGATTGGTGGATGGGGGTTGTGGGTAGGAGCTGTTACCTGGATGATGATTGGTGGGTGGTGGGCAGGAGCTGTTACCTGGATGGTGACTGGTGGGTGGGGACTCTGGGTCCAGCCAGAGAGCCTTCCACAGCTTTCTGCATCTCGAAGTCGGCCTCCCCCTCCCGAGTGCAGCTTTTAAAAAGCATCTGAAATATTTTCCATAACAAGTGTTTCAAGGACCTAATTATGAACTTCATTATAATTGTTCATTAGTTATATTTTGTTCAATTACTTTCACAAGTTGCCAAATGGAACACAAAGCCAGCAATTAGCATTATGTAATTGTACCAGACGCGAGTTGGGCGAGGGAGCGGGGAGCCCAGGCGGGTGAGCGCGGGGCGGGGCGGCCGGCCCTGTCCTGCCCTGTCCTGCCCTGTCCTGCTCCTGGCTCCTCCTAGCCGCGGGGTTGGGGGGCACCAAGTTTAGGAGAAGGAAGCACGTGAGGGTGGCCCCGCCCAGAGCCACGTGGCGATGGGCGCACCCACTATCAAGAGACGGCCACGCAGGCGCGAGGTGTGCGCACGAGGCGCGCCCCAGGTGCGTCCACCTGTGCTTGCTCCTTGGCCTTGGCACCAGTTCTTCAGGTGCTCGCTCATCTCCCCCGCTTTGCACGTGGAGCCGAGGCACGGAGTTCGGGCGACTTGCCGGAGCTGGCGGCCGGGGAGTGCTGGAGCCGCAAGCATGTTTATAAATGCTCTGTTTTCGGGGTGGATTGAGTGTCCCCCAAGGATCCATTGGGATTAAAGGTGGTCCCTAGAGGGATGACATTGCAAAGTACTCTGAAACTTTTAAAGAGGTGGAGCCGCAGGGTCTCCGGCCTTGGGGGCGTGTCGTCAGAAGGGATTCTGGAGCCCGGATTCTCTCTGCCCCGCTCAGGATGTGCTGGCTTACTCTGACGTGTGCCAATCACCTGGGGCCCCAGGGCCTCACCGGAGCAGAGCCATGCGGGCTCGGGCCCTCCCAAACTCTGAACTAAGTAAACCTTTCCTCTTGGTAAAGTTAGCTGCCCCAGCACTTCACGCCAATACACCCCGTTTCACCAACAGGCGACCATCAATGAGGAATGGGCGACCGGGCTTCTGATCTGCTTAGTCATCAGTATCTAAATGTGTTTTATTTTATTGTCATTTTTTGCAATGTTGGGGATCAGTCCCCGGGTCTCACACATGCTAGGCAAGTCATCTGCGCAGAGCTCCAGCCCAGCCCTTCGGAATGCATTTTAGAGGTTAGGGATAGGAAGGCAGTTTCCTACTCCCAGGGAGAGCTCTTTCAAATTGTAAATCATAGCCGGGCGCGGTGGCGCACGCCTGTAATCCAAGCGGCTTGGGAGGCTGAATCAGGAGGATCCAGAGTTCAAAGCCAGCCTCAGCAACTTAGCGAGGCCCTAAGCAACTCAGTGAGACCCTGTCTCTAAATAAAATACAAAATAGGGCTGGGGATGTGGCTCAGTGGCCGAGTGTCCCTGAGTTCAATCCCTGGTTCCAAAAAAAAAAACCCAATTGTAAATCATCGATTTTTGTTGTTTCCTAAATTTAATATCTAACAATGCAGCCATAGTGCAGTATTCCCCTGGCTGAATCTTTTGTAATTGTGACCCGTCCCCTCTTCATGGTAGGCTTCATCTGTGACCCCTCGGTGGGCAGCCTCGCCTTCCCTGGCAGGGTTGGGGCCAGGGGAGCAGCGGGGGCTTTGTCCCTGAGCTGCCCTGAAGCTTCCTGCCCTCTCCTGGCGTGGCCGGGTCTGTCATGGGCCTGGTTTGCTCTCTCTCTCTCTCTCTCTCTCTCTCTCTCAGCCCATCTCTGCTCCTGTCTCCGCTAACAGCTTCCATCTGGGGTCCACGCTGCAGGCGCCAGCCTCTTCCAGATGGTGAGACGGGTCTGCGTCCGCAGCGTGGGGTGCTAATGGCACAGAGCTAATTCCTAACAACAGTGACATGTGCTAAAGTCCTCATCGGGACCAGCTCGGGGTACCTGCTCAGAATGTCACCGTCTGCCACGGCCATGGCTGCTGTCCCCTGGTCAGGTGTGGCTAGACCAGATCTGGGTCTGTCTGTAGCCCTGGTCCCTCTCTGGTCCTGCCTCCAAGTCCAGGATGGTGGGCTGCGAGCCCAGGATCCCTCCCCAGGAGGCTCACACAGCCAGGCCTGCTGGGGGGCGGAGGCCCTGGGGCTCAGCTGCCCCATGCGGAGCAGCAGCCGCACACCTGGGCACAGCCCTGGCAGCTCCCGCTGGTTCAAGGGGAGCAGGAACAGGTGGAAGTGACACCTGGGGGCTCGCCGAGCTGTTGGAGTTGCCGAAACACTCCACACTCTGTAAACGGGCGGCATTAGGACCTGCAGACAAGGACGTGGGGCATAGAGAGAAGCATGATGTCACTGTCATGGCCACTGCTGGGGATGCAGCATGAGAGCCAGAGCCACCCCACCCTGTGCCCTGGACACTGGACACTCGTCACCAGACGGCTTGTTCAACCACAGGCTCCCAACTCAGGGTCTGGTCGGAGAGCGCTGCCACACACCTCACACCCCCCACACCCATACGTGCGGCCGTCACAGCATGGACTCTGGGCAGCTGGTGTGGCTCCCGCCTCGCCCTTTGCGGGATGGGCCTGGGCGTCCCCGGCCTGGGCTGGCTGTGGAGGAGGAGCGGGGATCAGACAGCAGGTCCTGGGTGACGGTGGGAGGGTGATGGGCACGGGGTCTCCCACGAGCACTGCTGTCCTTTCACTTGGCATTCGTAGTGGGAGTGGCCATTGCCTCACCACTCCCTGGCCCCCAGGGTCCCGTGTTGGAGGGGTGCCACCCAAGCCCTCCAGGGCCTCCTCTCTCCCCTCAACAGTTTTCCGTGGCACTGGAGACAGAGCCCCGGGCCTCACACTCGCTGGGTGGGTGCTCCCCGCGGAGCCCCTGGCCAGCCCCTCCCTTCTTTCGTTATTATTCTAGTTTATTTCTATTTTGAGCCCCATTCTCCTGTGGCTCCCTGAGTCCCAGCCAGTCTGGGGACACACACTTGTCACTAGGATTGTTTTTATTTGTACTAGCGATTGAACCCAGGGGTGCTGAACCACTGAGCTACCTCCCCAGCCCTTCTTAGCTTTTATTTAGAGACAGGGTCTCGCCGAGTTTTTGGGCTCTCACTGAGTTGCTGAGGCTGGCCTTGAACTTGCGATCCTCCTGCCTCAGCCTCTCGAGTCACTGGGGTTACAGGTGGGTGCTCCCACACCAGGCTTTAGGATTTTTTAAATTAAATCAGAGCTGCATCCTCGGGCTCACCACAGTCCACACCAGTCCTGGTGCCCCAAGCCTGCCCTGTTTCACTGGGTCTGCCGCTCAGCTTGGTTCCTGTGGATGCGGGCTGAGAACTTAGGGGCCTGGGAGGGGGTTTGGAAGATGAAAGGACAGAACTTTTGTGTCCAATTTGATGGAAGTCACGCCCACCTGAGGCCTGTCATCTTCTGGAGAGGAGGACAGGATGAAAGCAGAATTCTACCAGGGCACGTGGACAGAGTGGCGTCTCCTGGGGCCACATGCAGGACTGACGGCCGCACCTCTGTGGGACTGACGGCCAGCAGCTGCCCTCGGCCCAAAGCTGCTGTCTCCAGGTTGCTCCTTGGGCTCAGCCAGGACGGACTGGTGGGACGTCACCCTCTCTTAAGGAGCATGCCACCCTGGGCACCGTGCGCACCAGGAGTCAGGGTCTGATGTGGGGCTGGTGCCAACAGAGGCGGCTGTGGGTCTGAAGGCCACTGGGCACCCCCGAGTGGGCATCTGCCCGGGTGAGCTGGCCTCAGATTGCAGGGAAAGGACAGTCACTTCTGGAGACACAGAGAGCAAGCCGCCTCCCTTGCCAAGGACCTCAGAGCCACCTGGACGCTCTGGAAGCTGGGCTTCCTCCACATCCGCCCAACGTCCCAAATAGTGTCAGCAGGCCACTTAACGTCCTGCTGTCCCTGGGAGCTGGCGAGGCTGCGGAGTCTGAGTGACCTGCAAGCCACAGTGCAGGTGTGGTTTTGGGTCCCAGTGGCATTAGCCCTGAGGTCACAGCAAATGAGGATTTTCTGTGAGGCCCTCGTGACGCCCTGCGGCTGTAACCTGGTCTGATTCGAGCGAGGGGGCCGGCCGCCCAGGTCTTTCTGTTAAGTGCACACGAAGAGCCCGCCCCGCCCACAGCCCCTGCGACCGGCGTCGCTGCCTGGACCTCAAGAGCAGCCCCCTGAGTCCCAAGGCAAGTGTTCTGCTGGCCCTGGGTCAGAGTCAGCCGCAGGCGTGCGGATCTGGCTGACAGATCCACGGTGACGTCCCCACAGGCCACCAGGGTCTGACAGCCTGCCACATGGCCAACATCTCAGGACTGCACCCAAGTCCAAGGACGTGGCCAGTCCAGTCTCAGAATCCCACCTTTGAGCTCTGTGTGGGGGGCCACCCTGGTCACTGGTTTTGCAGGGACAGACACCAGGCCAGCCATCTGGAGTGGGGACGTTCAGTATAAAGAGTCACTAACTGGTAAGAGGTGTAAGCAGGTCAAAGGGGTCCGGTGGCTCTCGGGTCCAGAAGCAGCAGGCACAGGGACGGGGCCCTGACTCCGGCCGAGGGAAAGGGTGCGATGGCCCCAGGCCCGGAAGGCTCTCTGCTCCCCGGGCTGGGTCAGGGCTCCTGAGAGGGGCGTGGCTGCTGCCCGAGAGGGGCGTGGCTGCTGCCAGAGAGGGGCGTGGCTGCTGCCCGAGCCTGCTGTCTGCAGGGGAGGGTCTCAGGGGGTCCCAGACGCCACCTGCCACGGCCAGCCACAACGAGTGAGCGCTGGAGCCCCGTCAGGATGTGCCCACAGGGGGCCAGAGTGCTGGCCACGCCCAGGGCCACAGGTGTGGGAACTGCCCGCCTGGCGGGGAGGCGTAGAGGGAGCTGGCCTGACAGTGGCTGGCCTCTGCCCTCAAGAGGATGCTGGACCCGGGTGCTATGGTTGGAACATGGACAGTGTCCCCCAAGCCCATGTGTCAAAGGTGGGTCCCTTGAGTGGCTCTGTGGGGTGGCTGGATGTGCCCTTGAACGTGGCTGTGGATCTCCTGTCCCTTCTGTCCCTCTCCTGCTTCCTGGCTCCTGATGTCCCTGGTTGGCACCCCACCTGCTCCCCACATGATGTGCTGCCCTCGCCTGAGGCCCAAAGTCATGGGGTCACCTGATCTTGGGCTGCCACCTCCAGAACTGTGATCTTTTATCTTGATGAGTTCATGCCTCGGGCATTTTGTTACAGTAGCTGCAGCCGCTTGAATGGGCGTGTCCTTCCGCCTGAGAGCCGGCAGGGCTGACTTCTTGCCAGCTCTGGGCAGAGCCTGACCTCTTCCCAGCAGGCAGCAGGGAACCGTCCCCAGCGCCCGGCTCTGGTATCACCAGGCAGGTGAAAAAGGGTGGATTTGGAAGTGGGTGGCCATGAATTGGCAAGCGGAATGGGAAGAAAGACGTGGAGGCCGGAGGAGAGAGTCAGGCAAGATGTCAGGGGGCAGAGTCATTCCCGTGTGTGGGGCTGGGGTCGAACCCAGGGCCTTGCACCCCCCAGGCAGGCCCTGTGCTGGTGTCCTGCATCCCATCCTGGGATGACGGGGAATTTTTAATGGTATTGAAGAAATGCAAATAAAGACTTTGCGTGGATCTGGAATTTCTTTCAGCTGCCCGACAGCATTTCTGTGGTCATCGTGCTATTTTTTTTTTTTTTTTTTTGGAATCAGGGATTGAACCCAGGGGCACTCGGCCACTGAGCCACATCCCCAGCCCTATTTTGTGTTTTATTTAGAGACAGGGTCTCACTGAGTTGCTTAGGGCCTTGCTAAGTTGCTGAGGCTGGCTTTGAACTCACGATCCTCCTGCCTCAACCTCCCAAGTGCTGGGATTAAGGGCATGTGCCACCGTGGCGGCCACCATCATGCTATTTTGAGACTGGAACACTTGGGTCCTGGTTGGTTGGTTTCTTCTTTTTTTCTCTTTGGTACTGGGGGCTGGAACCCAGGTCCTCACGCATGCTGCACACTCTGCCTCTGAGCCGCACCCCAGCTCTGTGGTTTTTTGAGACAGGGTCTCGCTAAGTTTCTGAGGCTGGCCTGGAACTCGGAACCTCCTGCCTCAGCCTCCCAAGTTGCTGGAATTATAGGTGTGGGACACCACACCCACTTGGGCCCTGGTGTCTTACTGGGTAACCACAGTTTTTTACGGGTTCGAAGCAGAGATGTAGGCTTCCTTGAGGGATTCGAGGACGCTGATTTACCTCACGGGTCCTCGTTTCCTTCTGGTTTTGGATCAGGACTTTGAAAGTTCAGGTTTTCCTTTTGGGTCTCAGGCTGCAGTGGGTACCTGTCATGTAACCTCTCTGGGGCTCAGATTTCCCATCTGACAGGAGTCTAAAGTCCGCCCTGAAGCTCTCAGGGGCACTGCGATGATGCTCAGGCCTTGGGTATTCAGTTGCTTTGGTGAAAGACCAATTTTTGCTCACCTCCGTGAAACTGTCTAGACCCACGCAGCCAGCATAACAGCAAGAGATATTTTTGTTTGCAAACAACAGAAAAGCTCACTGTCGTTGCTCAGTAAGGACTTGCTTTGTGGAGTGGCCGTCTCTGGGAGGAGATACAGCTGCTCAGTGATGTAAAGGCCGCAGGGCCCTGTGAATCACTTGGCCTGAGATGTTCACAAAGTGGCTGCTGTGACTCCAGCCTCCAAGACGAGGTTCAAAGCAAGAAAAAAGAACAAGGCCTTGGCAGGTGCCTGTGCTCTTGATTCAGGCAGGTGAAGGTGTTCCCAGGTAATCTCTGGGCCTCTTGGTGTTTCATCTCACTGGACAGAAGAAGGTCTGCAGGAGGGTCTCAGGACAGAGCGAGGAAGATTTGGACTGGGTGTTGGGTTGGAAGCTGGCTGTCTGGAGGGACTGGCAAGTTCTGGGTGGCAAAAATGGGGACACCCCGGGATGGGGCAGGAGCGATGGCCCCAGGGTTCTGACTCCCCTCACGGCGGAGGCTCCTGTGGGTGGGCCATTCTGCTGGCCCGTCCGCCTCCGAACAGCCGAGTCCTCCTCTGGGGGTGGAATGATATTAAAATCGGATGCCGTCAGTGTGCAGATGGCTGCCTGGTGACGGCCGGGGGCTTCGCTGGCTGCGGATTGTTCCCTGTTCACCGAGGAGGAAGTGAAGGCCAGCGCTGACCTCCAGAGTCTTCCAGCGCCCCTCTGCGACGTTCCTGGTGTCCCAGGCCTGGGGACAGCGCTGCCCCTCCACTCTGCACCCCGGGCCTTCTCGCCATTGCCTGTTGCCCTCTTGGAACAGAAACTGGGAGAAAATGGGACTCACGTCCTGCCCACGGCTGGACCCAGCCACAGTGGGTCCTTAAGACATTTCCACGAACGTGCATCAGTTCTCTATTGCTGTGTAACAAACGGCCTGAACTCAGCGGCTTTGAAGCAGCTGCTGGGCTCACAGTTCTGCAGGTCGGGGGTCCTGGCACGGTGCAGCTGGGGGTCGGCCTGGGCTCTCTCTCCATGCTCAGGGCTTGTGGCCGAGCTCAGCTCCCGAGATGGGAGGACGGAGGCCTGCTTCCCGCAGGCTGTGAGCCAGGCTGTTCTTCCGGAGGCCACCCTGGTT
The DNA here is from genome assembly GCA_020662805.1 of Glaucomys volans. NCBI lineage: Eukaryota > Metazoa > Chordata > Mammalia > Rodentia > Sciuridae > Glaucomys > Glaucomys volans. The sequence continues at coordinate 130,316 of JAJEJO010002036.1, forward strand.
CTCGCTGGTCCCCGTCTCAGGGCCAGCAGAGGAGATGTCCCTCCCTTTGAATTCCTTGCACTTCAAGCCTCTGAGTTCAAACAGCTCAGTGTCTTTGAAGAGTCACCCAGAAAAACCTCCCTTTCTCAAAGTCACCTGTCTCTTATGATATCACCATGTGCATTGCATTCCTGGTCCCCGGGCTTCTCCAGGGCAGGGCTTCTGGGGCTCTTGGGATTCTGCTTGCCAAGGAGGGTGTGGAGGTTGACGCCCCCCAGCCCTCATCCTTCCCTCCTGGGAAGCACTTTCTGCCCAGGCCTCCCGGGCACAGTGGGTGAGTCATGGCAGCTCTCTGGTTGCCAGGAGCCTCCTTTTACCCGTGGTGTCTCCAAAGTCCCGCGTCCTGGCTGCAGCCTCCGCTGGGGCCTTTGACTGGCGGCATGTCCTACCTCAGGGCCTTTGCACTGTCCGCCCCCACCGCCCTCAGGCTCTCCCTCCTGCCCCGTGTGCCTCCTTCCCTCAGTAAGTTGTGCTCAAATGTCACCTTTCACACCCCCTCCCCTGCTCAAAGCCACCCCCTCCCGCACTAAAAATACTCCCTTCCCTGCTGAGCGTCTGCTCTGGCTCCATCTGACCTGGTGCTCGGCTTGCTTATTCACGGGCTGACGGTCTGCCGGTGGAACCCGGGTCCCCCTGTGCTGGGGCTGCGTGGCCTGGACTCTGCCTCATCCGCGGGGCCTGCGACGCTGCCTGGTCTTCCTCCCGAGCCTCCTTCCCCTTTTCTTTGGCAACCTGAGGCTGGAGCCCTCCCTCCGCAGCGGTTATGCAACCCGGACTGAGGAGCGTCAGGGGGTTATATTTGGTGTTTCCAGCCTCTGCTTTGAGCCGCAGCCCTCGCTCGCGGGAGCTCTGGGAGTCAGGCCTGGCTGCAGCAGGGAGCGAGGCCGCGGCCTCAGTCCCAGGGGGCCCTGAGTGCCGATGAGACACCTGCTGGTGGCCGCAGCCGGGCAGCCCTGACCTCGGGGTCAGCCCAGGTGGCAGAGCTGGGCCCCCGGGGAGTTCTGCTCTGTGAGCCACAGAGGGAGGACAGTGGGAAGGGAGCCCGTGGAGGCGAGGTCTGGAGCGCCGCAGAAAGCCTCCTCCTCCTCTTCCTCCTCCTCTCTGTTCCTCCCTGGACGCCAGCTCTTCTTCCCTCTGGATGCAGATGTTGTTTGTTAGCTTTGTAAACTTAATCCAGTTACTTAACCTCTCTGGGCCTTGTCGGCCTCATTTGTAGAACGAGGATGGATTGAAGGTTCCTGCGATGAAGTCATGCTGAGAGGTCCTTTAGGGACGGCCCTGGCCTGGTAGGAACGGCAAGGCTCGGTTGTTCCAGTGTGTTCTGAGACCCCTGCAGACACACGCCGGATCCCCTGAGGCCACTGAAGGGGACTGGAGGTCATGTTCTGCCCATGGTCGTCACCTGAGCCCTGAGCCTTGGGTGTCCGGGCCTGTTGAGGTGCGGCCCACCGGCTCGATGCACAGCTTGCAGAAAAGCTCAGCGGAGGCCCCAGGCCAGCTGGCCCTCACCCATGCTGCAGAGCGGGTGAGTCTTGCCCATGTCCCTGGATCCCGGGTGCTGTTATCCGGGGTCACCGTGCAGAGCCGGGTGTGGCATGTCTCCCTCCTGCCTCAGCCTGCCCAACCTCTTGACCTGCCTGACGGGGGAGGCCCAGCCCAGAGCCCTATGTGCCTCGGCCTCGTCTCTGCTGCCCGGTGTTCTTGGGAGTGAGGCTCGGAGGGAAAGAGGCCAGTGCTCCGGGTCCCCCTGGAGAGTGCCGTGACAGGAGTGGGTGGGCACCTTCCCCTGCAGGTGGCCCGGGTGGTGCTGGGTGGCAGGGAGGCCTCGCCTAAGGAGTCAGCTGGTGCTGCTGCATCCACGGGACCGAGTGTCCCTGCTGCCCCGAGTGTCCAGCACATCCTGGGCAGTTAGAGGCACGAAACCTCCATCCTGGAGGCTCACAGTGCTGCGAGACCCGCAGCAGAGACCAGCGAAGGCGTCCCGGGTGAGCTGCCCACTGACCTGGGGCACTGACCTCACCTGCGGTGAGTCAGCCGCCAGCCGGCCCTCAGATGGCAGTTGTCCCGTGGCCTGGGCTCTTCCCGCTGGCCTCGTTCAGTCACGTCCAGTGGGGGGCTTCCCCTCCAGGGAGGAGGCCTGTTGGGCCCCTCGGGTGCTCTGCTTCGCCTGCTGCTGGTCCACTGAGACCCCAGCCTTCCCCAGAGGGGTCACCTGTGAACCATGGGCTGACCAAGCTTTAGAGTCTCAAGTGCTGGCCTGCTCAGTGCCCGCCTGCCTCGGGAAACCTGCTGCCAACTGCCTCCCCAGGGACGCTCCCTCAGCTCCAGCCTCTGCTGCCCAACAAGGAGCGCGGCCTGGGCACTTGGGCACAAGACCCGAGCCCCTGCCACGCTCTCGCCTGCTCTTTACGTTGGGCCCACCTGCAAGGGGACAGCTGTGGCCTTCACCCTGTCCTCTTCTGAACCTGTGCCCCTTTTCTCCCCTGGCTCCACCCCTCCTGCTCCCAGGCTGCACCTGGGCATGTGCCGGACAGGCCAATTAGCATATTCCATCCCCCTGTGCGTGGTGATTGGCTCAGAGAGAGGCCAGTGACCTCAAGCGGCCAATGATATCCCTTCCCTGCCGCTCCGCCCAGATTGAACACTGAGGACTGAGCCCCTGGAACCAGCCGAGCCTGAAGTCTGGGTACAGGAGCCAATAAGCTCCTTTTGACTTCGTTTTTTGTCTTTATAAAAATATCCCAGTCTTCTGAGCTGCGCAGTTCCAGGCAGGAAGCACTCTCCCGGCTCTCGGAAGCCTAAGTGTGGTGACTGGACCCACCAAGAGCAGTGGGCAGACCCTGCGGTCAGCGCTGCTCCCCTGCCGCCCGTGATCCCAGCGACCTGTCCCCGCAGCAGGACCACTCCTGCCAGAGGCCGGCTGGGAAACCCTGAGTGGCCCGACGCCAGTGCTGGGGGACGCTAAGCCTCTTCCCTGGAAGTCCTCCTGACGAAGGTGGAGGATGGTATAATTCAGGGAAGAGGAAAGTGATCCCGAGTGCGCCCAGGCCGGCGGCGCAGGGCGGAGGAGCCGGCCAAGGATGCTGAGCTCTGACACCCGGGCGGACCTCTCCCGGAACAGCCCCCTTTAGAGAGTCACCTGTGTTTAAAGTGACAAAATGACATCCACAGGTGACCCCACGAACTTTATGATTCACTGGACCAGCCCCTGGACACTCACAGATTCCTGGCGGATGAGGAACCCGCGCCTGGGGGTCACCTTCAAGCCATTGAAGTGGAGTCAACCAAACCCACGGGCTGAGGCTGCGGCCACCAAGGCCACCTTGGGAACTTGCGCAGCGTCACCAAGAGGCTCTGTGCGTGGAGACGCCTGCTTGGCGCGTGCCTACCGGCCATAGAGCCCCCCACGAGTGTGTGTCGCAGGCTGGGACTGCTCTCTTCCTGGTGCTGGTTGGAAGCCAGGGAGGTGCTCCCCCACGGAGCCACCGTCCCCCAAGACTGGCCTCTCCCCAGGGAAGCATCGTGACTTCAAAAGCTGAGCAGAGTGAAACTGGCCCATGCATCTGGGCTTCTGTGCCCAGAGCACGCCGCCCGCCACCCCCTTGTCTCACACAGGTGTCCACCCGGTGTGGAGGGGCGTTAGTGACTCACAGCCCAGGGCAAAAAGCAGGTCACAGGGAACGGATGGCCTGAAGCTATTTAAAAGGAAACCGGGGTGGAGCCTGGGAGGGCGTGACAGCCGATGCCCTGGGCTCTCAGCGGGGCTGTGCTTTTTCACCCTGGGGACCTGCGGGTTTCTGCCAAGAAGAACAATCTAACTTCCTAAAGTCAGTATAAGAAATACAATTTTCTGTATTTTTCTGCCTCTGTTTTCACAGTTGTTTTGTGAACAGTAAATGCACATTGCTGGGCTTCCCCCGACCTGCCTTTACCCACCAGGCTGCTCTCTGTCACATGCCGTACCTGTCCTCAGAGCAGAGTTTCAGTGATGCAGCCCATCATCCCAGCGAGTGGGCCGTCTGGAGTGATGCGGGGCGACAGCAGCTCAAGGATCTTGCCAGGATTTCTCTTTCTGCTCTGCCACCTGTAGCTGCCGGTGGACATTGTGGTACCTCAGGGTCGAGAGAGGCTGCCAGAGCCCTTCCCATCACACCCTCACTCCACAGGCTGCCAAAAAGGAAGCAGTCAGAGAGCAGAGAGGGTGTTTGGCCTCTTCCGTTCGATCATGGACAGTAAAATTGGCTCTCAACTGCCTTTTGCCTTTCACTGGTTAGAACTGGGTCACATGCTTCCTCCACAATAGTCCCTGGTCTCTGGGACTATGACAGACTGCTTCACTCCTCTGGTCCGGGGGGGGGGGGGGGGGTTATGGCCTCTCAAATCAGTTGGGAGTGGTTGGGAAGGAAGGCAGGGCTGTCTAGTTTGTGGAGGTCTGGGCTGGGGTGAGCAGAGGCCCTGGCTCTTTCTCACCAAGCTGGGCACCTGGAACACCCCCAGGAAGCCAGGGAGGGCCCTTCAAGATGACTTCTGTCTCCACAAGCAGACAAGCCTCTCCGGCCTGGGGCTCCCGCACTGGGCTGGGCCTGAAAGTGGCCTGTCCTTCTGGTCTGGCTCCTAAGGTGTCCAGGCCTGAGATCCTCCCATCCCCCACCCCTCCTTGCAGCTAATATCTGCAGGACATTCCCTTTGTGACAGTCGATGCCTGTCCTGCCCGTGTCACCAGCTATTTGACAAGACGGCCAGTGAAGGGGACCAGCAGCGGAATAAAGCAGGGCCGAGCCAGAGCTACCCGGACACCCTGCGGCTCAGAAAGGTCACCGGGAAGAGGGCCCCTTCCCTCCCTCCCAGCCTGGAGCTGGTTTCATGACATTCCCGACTCTCAGGACATTCCTGCTTTCCTCCTCCCTCCACCGCTCCCCGGCGGTGCCAGGCGATGAGTCAACCCCGCGCTCTGCTCGCGGGTGGGGACGCCACGCGGTTCCAGCTCCGCGGCCCTATTTGCATTGAAAATGACATCTCAGGTTTTGCAGAAAACATCGCAACTGGTGGGTCTGGGCGCGGGCAGCCGCCTCTGCTGCACGCGTTGGCGGTGCCAAGGCTCCGGGGCCGGTTCCAGCCGCGGCGCAGGTGGGCGAGCGCGAGGCCTGGTCCCCGGGCGCCTGGCTCAGCCGCTCGGCTTCCTTCCGCGGCCCGGCCCGGCCTGCGGCACCGGCTGCGGCCACTAGATGGCAATGTTGCTCTTCGCAACAGCCCGGTGGGTACGGGGGCCGAGCGAGCCGGTGGAGGCTGGGCAGCCGCCTGCTCCGAGGGGTGGCGGGGCGCGCGCCGCTGGGCTGGCGCGCCAGGCTCTGTCCCCCACGCTTACGGAACCGGCCTCAGTTTCCCCTTATGTAGGGGGACAGGCTTCCGCCGAGCGGTCCTGCTCCACCTGCTCCCGGCTGCGAAGCCAGCAGGCCGGGGTGGGCCTGAAATTCTGGGTTTGCGGGGAGGGGGAGGGGTGCCAGGAGGGCTCTTCCCAGCCCAGGGGTCTCGGTAGTCACGGTGGCCAGCACCTTGCCTTCCCAGAGCCCTTCGGAATCCGGGAAGGCTCCCGACCCCAGGTCTCCGGAAACAAATCTCATGCAGATTTAGGCTCAGGGCCTGGTTAACACTGGGGAGCCTCGCCCAGCCCTGGACAGGCAGGGGCTGCTCCTGGGGGGAGCGCTGAGGGGCTGGTCTGCGGTCACACAGCTGGGGCGTGGACAACCACCTCCTCTCCTTGGTGTCCAGGAGGGCATGCCCCACCCCAAGAAGCAGGGTGGCTCTGTGGGGTGTGATGAGGTAGCCCTGGGTGAACCCGGGGACTCCATGACCCCTGTCTTGTCGTCTCATTGGATCCCAATGTACACCCCACAGAACGACCCCTGGCTCCTTCCAGAAAATGGCTGACCTTTGGTCACAGATCCCCAGCTGTCACTGACCTGGTCAAGTGCATGGTTTCCCCTGGTGTGAGCACCCTGGGCTGTCTCCTGGGCACGTGATTAGCTGGCTCTGCCCCCAGAGAATCCCCCCAGAGGAAAGGCCTCCATTTACTTCTGCTTCCAGGCACACAGTAGGTGCTCAGCTCTGCAGATACTTATGATACGAGTGAGAGGGAGATACGAGTGAGTGGGAGTGGCCGGAGGTGGCTGGGATCCCAAGAGAGGCTGGACAGCATCTTCAGGACCCTCCTTCTGACTGGGGAGCTGCGGGGAGAGAGGGGCCTTCACAAACTCTCCAGTCACATTCTCCGGCCACTTCAGGGACAGCCAGGGGGGCTAAAGGGGGCTTGGCCAGGGCGTTGGCTCCTTGGAAAGAAAGACTATTAGCAGCAACAGGAGAGTCCTTTATGTCCCCTAATTAACCTGGGCTGGAGACTGGCCACCTGCCCCTGGCTCTTCCTCGTTCTTTCATCTGGGAAGAGCTGATGCTGCCTCTGCTAATGAGCCTGTCTGTACTAATGAAGCAGGTGCCCAGTCCCTGTCCATCCCCCTCGCCAGCTGGGAGGGGAGAGGAGCGTTCTTCTGATGTGAGCTCTGGGCCCGGGAGGAAAATCAGATACATGATAATAATGGCCATAATGAGAATGATAATGTGGACGGCCGATACCTTCCACCCAGCACTTCCTTCCTCGGTTGGGGCTTTATGTGAGTTACGGGGGACACCAGGTGAATGCTGTCCTGGCTTGCATTCAGATAGGGAAACTGAGGCTGGGGAGGAAGGCCTGCCCAGGTTGCACTTGGGGGAGTGGCAGAATGGGGTTCTGGGCCAAGGCAGCCGGACCCTGCGTCTTCCCCAGGCCTTCCTTCATGGCCTTATCGACGTCTGCAAAGTTTGACCCACTTTTGCTTGCAAAAGTGGAGTGGAGACTGGAGCCAGTGTCTGGGAGGAAGGGGTTGGGTGAGGAAGGACTCCACCAGTACGCCACCAGGTCTTCTGTTGGATGGAGGAACTTTCCAGGCACGGAGGCTACTGTAGAAGCCCCGCTGGATGGGCTGGGTGTACTCATTGTTTCACCTGACGCCTTGCTTAGGTAGGGGCGATGCGCCCAGGAGGACTGATGGTTTCTGCCCCCCTGTGACTTGTCACCTCCCTCCCCACACTGGCTGTGGCCCTTCCCACTGCCTGGGACAATCTGAGCCCCGTACTCCTTTCTCACCCCCTTCTACAACTGACCCTACGCTGGGAACTGGTTCCCGGAGCGCCAGGAATGTGCCCCTTCCAAGGGAGAGCCCGGCCTCCGCGTCCGTGCTCCCAGGGCCTGCGTGAACTGCGAAGGCGCCTTCTACGGTAAATTCGTGTCTCCACTTCGCGCCCTAGACCTCTCTAAGAAGCCTTCGATCTGTTTCAGGGTCCTCGGCCGCGCCCAGCCTGCGCGCCCCTGGCCCGCCGGGTCCGAGTGCTTGCAGACACTCCTCGCGCAGCCCCCGCCCCGGAGGCAGCCCTCCCTCCCCCGCAGGCACCCCCGAGCGGTGCCAAACGTGTCACGGGACCTCTAGTCTGCGCTCAGCCTCGCGGTCTCTGTCCCCCGCAGACACCTCCTCCCCAGACGTCGCTGCCCCACTCCGAGGGCCCTCCCTCAGCCCGCTCACGGACCTCGACCTTGGCACCGCCCATCACGGCGCCCCTCACGCGCCGGGATCGACCCGAGGAACCCCCGCCCCGCACCCTGCACCCCTCCCGCGGTCCGCGTCCCCGCAAGCGCTCCCGACCCCCGGCGTGGGTCTCCCCAGGCCTCGGCGGCCAGGCGCCCGCCCCCGGGGACGCCGAGGAGTGGCACGTCCCGCCGCCTATCGGCTGGGCGGCCGCCTGGTGCCCCGTCCCCCGGGCGGCGGGCCCCTCCCCCGCCTCCCGGCCCCTCCCTCGCCCGCCTCCCCTCCTCCCGGGCTCGCTCGCTCGCTCGCTCGCTCACTCTCTCGCTGGCTCGAGGGGCGGCCGGCAGCTGGCGCTGGCAGAGGCGGCGGCGGCGGCGGCGCGACCGGGATGGGACGGGCGCTGGGGCGCAGGAGCCGCGGCGGCGGCGGCGGCGGGGGCCGAGCAACTCGGGCCAAGTGCGGGGCAGCGGGCGAGGGCGCGCGGCGCTGAGCCCGGCCGCCCCAGCTCCCAGCCGCGCACGGCCGAGCCCGGAGAGCGCGGAGGCTCCGCGGAGGGAACGCCGCCAGCCCCGGCGCCTGCGTCTGGGGAGGAGCAGCGCGCTGGGAGCGAGCCATGCCCGGCGCCCGGGCGTAGCCGCCGGGGCTGCTCCGGGGAGCCGCGGGCCGGGCCGGGCGCGCGAGAGGAGCAGCCCCGCGCCGCGCCCACCGCGCGCCGAGGACCATGCCGCCCCCGGGCCGGGCGCCGCCGCTCGGGCTCCTGCTGGCGCTGACTGCGCTCCGGTGCCCAGGTAACGCGTCCCGGGACCCCATCCCCGACCCCGGCCGCCGCGCGCGAAGTTGGCTCCCGAACAGGGCGGCAGCCGCCTTCTCAAGTCCTTGGCAGCTTCCATGTCCGGGACTTGGACCCATCCGGGGAGACCCTGGGAGCCCAGGGGTCCCAGCGCGCTCCCCTTTGCCCGGCGCGACAACCCGCCAGCCTTCCGCTCTAAACCTCCAGCTTTCCTGCGGATCCATTCCGGGCGCACGGGGGCACAGACGGGATGCGCTCAGCCTCTGGAGGCGGGTGGGGGCGCGCCTCGGGGACCTAGCCCCCTCCCGCCCTGCCTGGGGGCACCCCCGGTCCAGGTTCCTGCGGGGGCTGTGCTGTTGCAGGGCGTCCCTAGCGGTCCCCTCCCGGCTGCCCGCTGCCCACGGCAGCACGGGCCGTGCGTTCCCAGGACACCTGCGGGGCCTTGAGGTTGTCTCAGCCTGCGCTGTCTGGCTTGTCCGCAGCCCCTCCCCGCGCCCCGTCGCACTCATGTTTTCATTTCCCTCAAAGGTGCCCCCTCCCCAAGCAGCCTCCTCTAGCCAAGGGCCAGCCTGCTGCTCGCCTCCCGAGAACGTGGGCCGTCCTAGCGCCCTGACCCCAAGGCGGCGAGAGAAGGCAGCGGTGGCCAAGCAGCCCCCGGCGCGCGCAGGGCCGCCTGGAACGTGGTGATGTTCAGAGCCGCTGCCCGGGTACTAGCGAGCCGGGCTCTCTGCCGGCACCGGCGCAGCTGTCGCCAAAACATAGTGAGTGGCGAAGGCAAAATAGTCAGGTATTTTCTGTCTCGGCTGGAGTTTGGAAAGCTTCCTACCACCTTGGTGTGGCTACGTGTTGGTTCTGGAGGAAGCTTGTCCTGAAGTGACGGAGCCTCCCCTTCCCCCACCGTAGCGGTGGGGAAAATCTCCAAGGCTGGGATGAACGGGAACAGTCACGAGCGGCATTCATGTGCCGCTGAGAGCTCAGTTTTCTAGACCTTTGAAAATCCCGACCCATGATTTGGGAGCAGGTAGCTTTTCCCTTAGGAAATCTCTCCCCATTTGCTTAACAAGCCGACCCGGAGGCTCAGAATGCAGTAGGAAAACACAACTGTAACTTTTCAGCTTTAAGTGTCTGGGTAAGGTTGCACTTGGGAGCTGAGCTGCATGCCAACTCCATGTGTGAGGTATTTGCATGGAAAAGGGGAATGTTGTCTTCCCCCCAGATGCCCTCAAGTGACCCCAAACGTGTAATAAAGCCTCAGCTTGGGAAACCTTCCAGGAGAGACACCGGGCATTGGCTTTGGCTGGGTCCAGAGGGTGGCCTTGGGCTTACGGGGACCGATCTGTGGTAGGCTTGGCTCATGAGCAGCGGCGGAGCCCTCTCAGGGGTTCCTCCGTGGCACAGGAGAGGGTCTGTTCCTGGGGTTGGGCTGCTTCCTCTCAGCAGAAGCCCTGGGACCTGTTTCCAAAAGTGCACAGTCCTTCAGACTTGAAAATTGCCGTTTTCCCACTATTTTGTTTCTCCACGGGGGTCAGCATTTGCCTGATGTGCTCAGAAGTGACTCCGGGAGACCTCTCAGAGACACTGCCTGCCTGATGCTTTGTAGGAGGACATGTGGGTCCCCGTCCCTCCCCCAGGAGAGGGAGAGCCTGCTTGTGGCTCGTGGCTCGTGGCTCGGAGGCCTGGTCTTGGGAGGGAAGGGGCCCCACCCCTGAAAGCTGCGACCAGCCTGGCCCAGGCCATGTTGCCCTCTGCCTGCCCCCAGGGTCTCAGCCGGGCAGCTGGGTCTGGCCAGTGCCGCTAGGGCAGCGTCGCCCGTGCCACTGAGGTTCTTGGACGCACATGTAAGTCTTTATGTTCCCACCAGGGACATAAAGAGACGACAGTTTGAGAACTCTATATTTAGTACTAGCTCAGAAACCAAGGCTGAGATTCCTGAAAGCTACCTAGCTGCTTGCACTTGGTTGAAGCGTCAGAGGGATCGACCAGAGCCTGCTGTGGAGCTGCTCAGGTTTTCTGGGTCTCTTCTGAGGCCCAGGCTCCAGGAGAGGGGCTGGGGAGCTCAGAGGCAAGGGCGCGCTCCCCGGCACACGGGCTGCCGTCTCTGCCCTTCCTGCGTGGGTAGCTACCATGGTAAAGAGTGTGGTGGGTGGACTGGCTGCTGAAGCATATGGAACTGTGCTTGGTTGGAGTCAGCACAATCCCCCGGCTTAGCGACCAGGGGGCCCCATTATTCAAACCACTTTGTGCATGCCGTGGCTTTGCAGATCAGCGGCATGGTTCCCCGCCCTGCTGGGGAAAATGAGGTGCCTTGCTTCATTGACCCATTATGCTGGGGGTCTGTGGGCTCGGGTGGGTGGAATGTGCCCCTGGCAGAGGGGCCCTGTGAGTGGGCCGCTGGCTTGCACGGCAGAGGCACTCTGAGCCCTGCTGGCACCTTGGTGGCAAGTGGCATGTTCTTTCTTGTCATGGTGGTGATTTGGAAGGGGGTGTGCAGCCCTTTGGAGAGGTGGGACTGGGAGGTGGTGGCGAGTGGTATGCAAATGCTGTCACCTCCCCCAGTGATTTAGCGGTGGCACAGTGGAGGTTCCCAGAGTAAATCACTTCATGCCCCCCTCCCAGCGGATGCAGGAACCGGGAGGGAGGCGTGGGGCTCCTGCCTGAGATCCGCGGCTCGGCGCCAACAAAGCCCGGTGGTTGCCATGATCCGGGGGACAAAGAGAAACCCCTCGCCTGTTGGCTAGAAGTCTGGAGGGTGGTCTCTGGGCCAGCGAGGCCCTTCCAGGAGCCCCGTTCCCAGAGGAGCCCCACTTCTGTGCGGTTGGGTGGCTCCTTTCTTCTCTGCCGGGTCTGGGTCTGAATGGGATGGAGAGGGTCCATTTCCCTTCAGGCTGCAGGATCCTGCACGAGGGGAGACAGAGGCAGCGGTGCTGTGGCAGCGCTGGGTGGCCGTGCAGCAGTGATTGGCCTCCAGGGGCAAGAAGGCGTCAGGGCACGGGGGAGGAGGAGGTGGGCAGGGGCAGTGCCACGCTCGGCCATGCTGAGGACTGGCCAGGTCAGGTCAGGGTTCCTGCCGCCCTCTGCTTCTCTACTCCCTGCCCGGGCCTTTCTGGATGAAGGAGTTCTCCTATATGGTCCACGGTCCCCGAGACTCATTTAAGGGACCCAAGGTCATGGAATGGCAGCCACTGGGCATGGCCAAGATGGCACATATCACCCAGAAAGCTAGCGCCGTGAGCAGGCCGTCGGGACCACGGTGGTGCCCATAGGGCCAGGGCGGGCTCCTGAGGTCCTCTGCCCTCAGTGCTGGAGAGGCCCCAGGGCCCTTGCATGGACACAGTGGAGCACCCCAGCTTTTTGAGGGGCTCTTTCTTTATCTGCACTTACAGGCAGTGCGGTCAAGTCACACGCCTGGGGTCACGCAGCCTGGCTACCTTATCCGCTGCCCCGCGCAGCCTAGCAGGATGCCCAGGACTGGCGTCCGAGGTGGTGGATGGTTCCCAGCTCTCTGCTGTGCCCGCCCTGCCTCCCCACTGCTTGGTCTCTGCAGCAAGTAAATCCACTAACCCGAGCAGAGGCTCGGAGCTGGAGCAGCCCAGCAGATCCGAGGGTGCTCTGCGGGCAGCCAGCCTCCTTGGGGACTCTGTGCCCTCGAGGGATCCAGTGGTTCCACTGAAGGGCAGGAGGTTGGCAGGGAGGAACCCTCCTTCCTTTTGGTGTTAGGTCCTGGTTTTGCTCTTCTTTGTGACCCAGAATTAGCAATGTCACAAGATCTAGCCCTGTTCAGGGTCTGTCCCCAGCGCTCCCCAGCCTGGAGCTTGTTGAGTCTTTAGCGTCCCCGTGGGTGGGGACTTCTGTTTGCACCATTTCACAGAAGAGGATACTGAGGCCCAGAGAGGTGAGGAGACTTGTGCAAGGTCACACAGCCATCATGGATGTGACAGGGAGCCTTGACCCTTCCATGTCCCACCTCCTCCGTCAAGAGCCTGGGCCCTTTGCTGGGGGGCTTGGTGCTGGGGAGACAGAGCAGATGTGGACGGCGCATCCACAGAGGCCGCTGGCTGTCCTTGGGGATATCCAGTCTGCACATTTCTCCTGGTGGTTACTGGTATTTAAAGATTGGGAGCTCTCGATATTGGGATTCAGGTTTCTCTCAGGCAGTAGGGAGATCTGGGCAGCGTTGCCTCGCCATTGACCTCACCCTTGACCTCACCGAGACTCAGTTTCCCCATCTGTAAAACAGGCCCTGAAATCCCTCTGCTGATCTCAGTTCAAGGCCGGAGGCTCCACAGGAGGAGAACCTTGGACAGCAGTTTGGGGGGACATCAGCGCAGGGGAGTGGCCTGGGGCAGTGCAGGCAGGAGGGGAGGGATAGATCAGCCCTGGGAAGAGAAGGCTTGTGACCCCCTGAGCTGCCGCCAGGTGGCCCCTCCCTCTGGGACTCAGTGGCTCTTGGGCAGCTGTTGAGCATAGGGGGTGGGGTGTGTCCCAGCTGGGGACGCTGAGACTCAGGGGGACCCACGACACAGCCTCCGAGTGGCAGGGCAGGGCTCCCCCCCAGAGTGCCTGAGGATCCCCTCTTGTTTCTGCCCTCAGCTTGGAGCATGTGACCTTGGGACTTGCATCCCAGGGCAGGTCGGGCAGTGACCAGGACAGGCAGGGAGCTCCAGACACGCCAGAGGGAGACCCCGGATGTTGGTTAAGCTCCTCCCAGTCCAGGTGCGGTGAGAGGACTGGGAGTGGCGTGCGATCCACCTGGAGGACTTCTTGGAGGAGGCGGCCCTTTTCTTCTCTGAGACCTAAATGACCAGAAGGTACCAGCCCCGGGGGGGAGTCCAGGCAGAAGGCATGCGAGTCTGCAGGATCCTCTGCTCGGTGCCTGGCGCAGGGCAAGCCCTCTAGAGACGCCAGCCAGTCCATCTGTCTGTCTGTCCAGCAATCACATAGGATCAGCAGTGAGTGCTTAGGGCACTGCAGGGAACGGTGGCTGTGTGCCCTGCTCCAAGGCGCTACCATCCTGGGGGTCACACACTTAGTGTCAGAGCCGTGGGGGGAGGTGCGGCAGGAAGCCGGCTGTCACCTCTGCACCCCGTGGGGGGCTGGGGTTTGCATCGCCCCCTGGGGGCAGACCAGACTGCGATGCCCAGTCTCTGCTGGGGAGGAGGGAGAACAGCTCGGTTCCCTTGGACTCGAATCCCGCCCCTGTCTCCGCCACCCCGCCAGCTCCGCACGCAGCAGGGCGCGGCGAGCTGAAGCCCCGACTGGACCCCTCCGCTGATCGATTCCCTCTCCTTGCGCTTCGGCCCCAAAATAGTTACATAAAAAATCAATAGAGTCCAATTTGATTTGCTGGGTTTTATTACTCAGGGTGATGGAGCGGCCGGCCGGCGCTCAGGGCGCGTCCTGCGGCGCTAAGCCCAGTTAACCCGCGGGGGGCACCAGCTCCTTGTGGCTGTGCTCGGCCGCGGGATCCGGGTCCTGGAGGGTGAGTCAGCCGGCAGCGTCGCCAGCGTCGCTGGGCTCCCGGTGCCTCCGCCCGGCTCTGGACACACCGACGCAGCAAACGCGTGAGAATCCCGCCCTAGCCGCAGCCGCTTGGCGCCCCCAGGGCTTCCAGAGCCGCCTGGCCGTGCGCGCCCGGGGTGGCCTGCGTCCTGCCTTTGTTGGCGGTCTTCTGCGCTGGGCACTGTGGACGCCCTGCTGGTCCTGCCCCCTGGGGTGTTCCCTCGGTCCTGTGCCATCTGCGCTGCAGGCTGCTGGATGTGCCAAGGGCCCAGACAGCGGGGAGGGGACGGCTGGACAGGGAGGAGGGAGCCCTGGGAGATGGGGCCGCAGGGCGGCCGCTCATCACCTGCCCGTCCCCACGTTGCGCCGGGCGGGAGGGGCGGGGGACGCAGGCCTGGTGTTATTTTGCCCAGCGTGTTTTTTCTAGGCGGTGGGGAGTGGGGCCCTCTGGCGGCTGGGGGCGCCCCATGGCCTCAGGCCACATCTGGCCTGCAGACTTGTCCCATCCGATGCTGTGTTTAGAGGTCGGGAGTCGGGGGTGTCATAGTCCAGGTTTGGGCTAACGGCCTCCTGGGACTCAGTTTCCCCGATGGTGAGGTGACCTGGTCCCCTTCCTTGGACCCTTCCCCACCCCCTCACCCTGCATGTCTGTCCTGGTCGTTTCTAACTCCTTGCTGTGGGGGGCCCTGTTCTGGGGCTGGGGACGGAACAGAGTCAGGTGGGCAGAGAGCCTGTCCTGGGTTTAGCATTTAGATGGACAGACCCCAAGCCAGTCGCTGAGGGATAGTAAGTACTGTGGGTCACGCCATGCAGGGGAGGTGGGGGGTGCTGGAGGGGACCTGTGATTGAAATGCAGAGTCAGCGAGCTGAGCTCTGGACAAAGACCTGAGGAGGTGAGGGGGGAGGCCTGGCCACTGTGTTCCAGGCAGAAGAGCAGCCAGTGCAAAGGCCCTGGGGTGGGAATGTGGCAGGAACAAAGGAAGAAAGGAGGTCAGCAAGGCCAAGGTGAGTGAGTGAAGGGATGGCAGCAGGAAATGGGGCCACGGGGTGCCAGGGACCAGACCCTGCAAGGAGTGAGATGGGGGCGGTTGGCAGGTGTGAGCAGGTAAGGCGTGCTGTGGCCCACATGAGCAGAAACAGGGCAACCCTGAGGTCTACTGCAACAGTCCGGGCGGTGACAGTGGTGACTTGGACCCACTGCTGTGGAGGCAGTGAGCGCCGAGATTTGCTAAGTTATTTTGGAAGTTGAGCCGCAGTCCTTTCTGCTGGATTGGATTCAGTCAGCACATTTTATGGAGTGCCTACTATGTGCCTATCAGTGCACTTGGAATTGGGGCCAAATGGTAAATGATGAAATTAACAAACAGAACTTCATCTGTGAATTGGGCTTTTGCTTTGCACGAGGTCTCCTAGGAGCCCCGAGGTGAAGTGTGGGTGTGTGAACCTGCACTTTGACGTCTGTGAGATAGACACGTAGCACATGGATCAGGAGGATGGAGGCGGGAGGATTCATGAGCGGTGGGATGCGGGATGCATGTTAGCACAGAGTCGGATGCATGCTAAGTGCTCATTCGAGTTGGCGGTCACTGGCAATGCCTCCATGATAGCTGAGGGGACTGGGGCTTGTCACACAGCCACCCCAGGAGAAGCACGACTGGCCCCAGGCAGGGCTTGGGTTTGCTTTGTGACCTGTGGGACTCTGGTGCTCAATTTTCCTGCTGAAACCCCTGACATTCTTCCCGTGTTGACGATGTGATTATTCTGGCAGTTTACTGGTAGTTGGCTGATGCAGGTGAACTCACTTTCTTTAGTGGACGCCATGGAGAAAAGTTGCTTGTCAATCAAATTCCATTTCCTCCTTCAATTTCTGGGACATTTTAGAGTTGTGTGAAGGCCCTCTGACCCCGTCCAGGCCTTGGCTCCTGATGTGTTGCTTGTTATTTTCTGCACCTTTTAAAGCACACATTAGCAAACTGTGCTCCATGGACAATTCTGGCCCTCCACTTGTTTTTGTAAATAAAGTTTTATTGGAACACAGCCACGCCTATGTGTTTACATACTGCACGTGGCTACTCTGGCACAGCCCTGGCAGGCTCAAGCAGTTGTGACCGAGGTTGTGTGTATGTCCTGCAAAGCTCAAGTGAGCTGTCGACTCTCTGGCCCGGGTTAGAGACCCAGGGTCCCTGAAGTGGTCAGCAGGGCCTTCTCAGTGAATGTGCGTTTATAGCATGTTGAGCAAGTTCAAGGGCAAGGAGCCCTTTCTGATGTTAAGCAAAATATGTATCTCCAACTGAAAAGAATTGTGGGTTTGGTATCTTTTGGTTGCAAAAGAAAAACATATTGATCGAAAGTCGCCATCAATTCAGCTATGCTTTTGAATGCGTGGGTTTTGGTAATTACAGTAGCGTTTATGTAACGTTTTAAAAATAGTAGCACATGTGTGTGCAAGCTATTTTTTGCTCTGCAGGCAAAGCTTGATGGCTCGCAGCGCTGAAGACCCCTTGGAGGGCTTCTGCTGCAGGGAACTGGGACTTGGGGCGCCCACTGGTGGGCTATTTTGTACTCCACGTGACTCCACTCCATGACTGTCTTCTACAATCTGGGTTTTTTCCCTTACTGGGGTGTTTTAAAGACGAGCGTAACCTTCTCTGTGTTTATCTTTGCCTCTCAGGCTTATGATATTTTCAATCTCCAATGCTGAGATTCTGGGTGTACTCAGGGAGAGGATGTGCCAATGCGGGAGGATGCCATCGTGTGAGCCTGGAGTCTCTTGGTTACTGCTCCCTGGGGCTGGGAAGATCCGGAGGGAAACGGCTTTAGGTCTGGCGTGATCCAGGAACCTACTCCTCTCCCACTCAGAGAGTCTGCTCTGTCACTTGACCTCCTGGTTCTTTCCCTCTGTGCTGACTTCATCCTTGGACGGGCCTCCTCTCCTTGGTGGCAGAGCTGGCTGCAGGTGGCCCCAGCTGTCCTCTGCCTGGCAGAGGTCAGATGTCTCTTTCCTGGTTGTCCCAGCAACCAGGTCCTTGTCCCAGCAAGAACCTAGGACTGAGACCTACTGGGCTAACCTGGGTGTGGACTGACCCCTCACGCAGGGCCAGGCCTGTCTTGCAGGAGGAGGTCTGAGCAGCCACCTGTAGGCCGGAAGCTCACCTCTGGCGCTGGAATGGGAACAGGGGCTGCTTCCCAAGGAGAATCTGGTACTTCTGCTGAAGGAGGAAGCAGCTCCTGGCCTGCCTCTTGGCTGCCCTCAGCCTGGGCTCACAGTCTTCGGTGGCTTTGGTGCCCTGCTGCCCTTTGACCTCCCACTTCCGGGCAGTGTGCAGCTGGGGCAGCAGGGGCAGCACTGTGGAGCGGAGGCCGTGCCCAGCAGTGGCCATGCCACTCACCCCTTGACCTGTGCTCCAGGTGCACCCCAGCCACCTGTGCATGCTGTCTTCTGAGCAGGTCAGAGGGCAGGCGGGCTCAGGCAGGGAGCTGGCATGGCTGACCCCAGGGGAGGGGTGGAGGTGACACCGCAGAGCTGGGGGGGGTGGCTGGGAGTGGGTGGCAGGTGGAACTTGGCTCTTTTACCTGCAGTGATGCTGATATTTAAGAAGAGAGCCTGCTCTTCCCCAGGGCTTCTGGGTGCCGCTGGGTGACAAAGATTTTCCTTTGTGCTGAGGTGGGGAGCCCTCTGACTTCGTGGTCTGGGGTCTCTGGGGCGTGCGGCTCCAGTCCTTCCATGAGGGAGTGAGATTTGGAATTGTGATGACCTAAGACACAGAAGTTTGTTTCTCCCATCAGTTAGATTCTGAAGCCGCGAAGCCCAGGGTGGTTCTATTGACTTTGTCCCCTGACGTACTCATTCCTTTCCGCCATTGCAAGGTTCTGGTCTTTGTCCTCATGGTTCAAGATGGCAGCTACTGGTACAACCATCTCATCTCCATTCCAGGCAGCAGGATAGGGAGCAGATGAAGGATGTGCGTCGACTCTCTTCTCTCGCTCCATTGGCGAGGCCTCGTCACATGGGGCTGCAAGACAGCCTGGGAAATCCAGTCTTTATTTTAGGTCACTAAAAATCAGGGACTCTGCTACTGTGGAAAGAGGAGAGAATGGGCCAGGGACAGCTGTCCCCCATTGTGGTCTGTGGTTCATGGCAACGGCCTCAGCAGGGGTGGTTTGCATCTGGGGAATGGACTTGCGCACCTGCCCGGAGTTTGGGCGCATGATCTCATTCTGCCTGGTGCCTGGGGTGGGGGTCTCCTGGTAAATACGAGTGGTCTGTTGATGCAGGACACCGTTTCTGTCAAGGGGAGAAAGGTGGTTTTGGAAACGCTACAGAGACGTCCCATCCCCTTTCCACTGATCTCAGGTCCCCGTAAGGTGACCGTCAGCAGCTTGCGGTGTGCTGTTGGAAAACCCACCAGAAGGCTGTTTCCCCTTTGTTTCAGTATGTCCCCTCCGTCTCCTCCCCGGTGTCCAGGCCCTGGTGGACAGGTGTGTTGGTGATTTTCCTTTGTCCTGAGGTGGGGACCCCAAAGGTAGAAAGAGAGGCTTCCGAAGTGCAGTGTGGGTGGAGGTGAGCGTCCACTGTCCCCACCTCTGAGGACAGCCAGGGTGTGGCTGAGCGGTGGCAGAAGACAGCGCTGACAGGGGAGGTCATGGAGTCGCAGGCCCTGCAGGCCGGAGGCAGCTGGGGTGGAGGGGGCAGGGTGGGGCTTTGTCCCCAGCATCAGACCTCTTGCCCCAGGTCATGGAGGGCAGGTGGCCAGTGCCTCCTGAGCGCTGTGCCCAGTGGCTCTGGCATGTGATTTCCAGAGACCTTGGAATGCCAGCCTTTGGCTTCGTGGTATTTCTTCATGTTCTGGAAGCTTCCATTGTGCAATGGGGACACCCTCCCGGTCTCCGGTGTGTGCCTCTCACCAGGCACACACACTCGTTCTGAATGCAGAGGGCTCTCTAAAAAGCACTGGGAATTTAGGAGGAAAATTTTATTTCTATTTATGATATTTTTTCCCTCTCCACCCACCTGCCCCCCACGCTCGGCCCAGTTAAGTGTCTTTCTTTTAGATTTTGGGGCGAGTGGCTAGGAGGGTCTGCGTGGTCCAGGAGGCGTGCGGGGAGGAGGCGTGGGCCTTGGTGGGCACAGCCCCATCGTGCAGCTCCTGTCTGGTCACCGCGCTGTCATGGTGATCATCTGTCAGGGTGAGGACACAGCTGTTGCTCACGGGTAGGGGTCACTCGAGGAGGAGAGTCCAGGGTCTCCTCCTGGGTCCTCTCCCCTCTCTCCTCTCTTCCCCTCAGTCCCCGCCTCACTCCCTGCAGGTTCTGAGCGGGCACAGATGGGGAAGGGGCTGCTCCTGCCCACATGGGGGGGACCTTGCTCCTCTTCCTTCTGAGCCGCTGCTGCTTGTCCTCTGCTAACGATTCCAGGGGCCTCTTGACACTTAGGGCAATTAATGTTCCTGTCCCAGCTTCCCCCTTGGTGCTGTGTGACCCTGGGTGAGTTCCTTAACTTCTCTGGCCAGGGCACTTTCATCTGTAAACAGGAGAGCGTCCCCTGCCCCTTGGGGCGAGTCCTCTCCTCCTTGGGCCAGTGCTTGATGAACACCTACTGTGCTCCTTGGGGGCCATTCCTGTGGTTTTGCTGCTGTCCTCTCCTGCGTCTTGTCATGCGATAGTGGCCAGTTTCCACTTTCTCCTGGGAGGGGTGCTCATTCTTTTGGGGAAACCACTGCTGCCTGCCCTGAAGCCGTGAGGTGAGTGTCGCTAACTTTCTCCTTCTCCCAGGGTGGGCTCATGACGGCGCCTGGCCAATCAGAGCAGCCCATCTCTCGGCCTCCAGGATTGGCTGAGGGCTGGGCATGTGACCCTGGCTGGGCCAATCAGCGCCTGCCCTGGGATGTGTGCTGAGCCCTGGGGTGGAAGGCTGGGAGGATGTGGGCTTGGCTCAGGCTCTTGTGAGACACTGAGCGAAGCTGTACTGGGGCTCCTGTGGTCAAGGCTCAGGGAGGTCCGCTGCTCCGCCGTCTCTCCCCAGGCTGCAGCGGGGCCGGGCTCATCTGAAAGCTCTGGGTGGCTTCTGTGGCCACCAGCTGGTGGCAGGACTGGGTGCCTGCCTGGAACCTGGGTGGAACCCGAGCTTCTTCCGTGCTGCCTGACGGTGGAGGCTGCCTCAGTTCTGGCCCACGCCTCTCCATGGAGCCGGCTGCTTCATCCAAGCCAGCGTGTGACAAGCCCCTGGAACCTCGTCACAGCGACCATGTCCTCCGGCCTGGAGCTGCTGCAGTAGGTGGAAGGGGAGGTGGCTCAAGGCTGTGAATGCCACACTGGGTCGTCCACATTGAGGAGCTGCCCACACACACAGCAGTGGGGCCCCAGCTAGAAGCAGATGAGGGCTTCCCGGCCACCACGTGAAACACCCAGACAGCTTCACGAGGCGACTCACTCTTGAACTCCCAGATCCCACCCTTCTTCCTGTGAACCTGCTCTTGCAGCTGGAGTCCAGATGCAGCCTGGGAAGGGGTCTCAGGGCCCTGCCCATCAGTGGCCTCTCCCTGCCTGGTGGGACTTGGCTCGCTGGGTGCCTGCCTGGCACCTAGGTAGAAACCACGCCTGGGCGTGTGACCTGCTCACTCTGAGCTCCGGTGGGCTTCCCCCTCCCTGCTTCCTTCCAAGGCGTCACCGAGTAGATGCCATCTGCCAGGAATTGCTGGAGAGAGACTCTCACGTCCCCCTCCTTCCCCTGCCAATCAAAAATTCTCTGCCTACCACCGCACCTGCCTGCTGGGGGGCGGCCACCGTCTGCCAGCCGTTCTGCTGGTGCTGCCCCCTAGGGACAGCATTGGGCAGCACACGTGCCTCTCAGGAACTGCCCAGTGCTGGCGGGTCCTCTCCACAGCAGCACTGACCGGCGCTGGGGTGCAGCCGCCACCTTTCCAATCACAGATCGAGTTGGTTATTTTTGTGCACCTTGCCGCACTCGGACATGGAGTTAAAACTGGTGTGTTTATTTTTAGTGACCTGCTTTCACAACTGTCCTTAGGGCCAGTAGGATCCTATCACTGATCCCGGACTCGTGGTCTCCTGTTGGTGACAGTTTATACCAAGTGCAGAGTTTTGGGCCCGTGGCGCCTGTGCCTCCCGAAGGCCGGGTCTGCGTCCGCCGTCGTCCAGGCAGGAGAGCAAAACCGCGCCGGGACTGAAGGGGAGAACACGCGTCCGGACCGGGAACCCCGAAGGGGGTTGGCCTGGCGGGGCCAGAAGTCAAGCTGACCTCAGGAGGACGTGAGCAGATAGGGGAGCAGCTGCTTCCAGGGCTGGGACAGCCATCAGCGGGGTCCCCGAGTCACAGACACTGTGTTGAGGTGCCACGCACCAGCCCGTGGCCTGACCTGTTCTGTGGGGCATTTGCTTCGCCCTCTCAGCTATCCGACCGTGTGGGGCTGGTGGCTTGGGAGGGTGATCGGCCCTGGCGGGAGGGCAGGGGTGGCTGGCAGCGGCCTTTCCTTTGTCTCCATGGGGCCACTCGGGAGTGGCCTACGCTGTCCTGTGGAGGCTCCGGGCTCTGTGTCTGTGAGGTCTGGCTGGCAGCAGGGTGGCCTGCCATGGACCTTGGAGGCCTCTCCCAGCGTCTGATTCCCTGTGGCCGGGCCGTTCGCAGAGGGGAAGTGGGCTTGGCTCCCGCTCTGGTCAGAGGCCTCAAGGCCGCAGGAGAGCTTGGGAGGAAGCCTGCGGCTGGGCCTGAGTCCCCGGGGCACCTCTGACCACCCTGTCTGGTCCGGGCAGGGGTGGGGAGAATGGTGTTTCTCAGCTCCCGAGCTCATCAGGAGGGCTGAGAGTGGGGGGATGAGGGTGGACTGCCCAGCCCCAGCCCCAGCCCCAGCCCCAGCCACAGCCGAGCGGTGGAAGGTCAGGGCCTGCTCCTGTCCCTGGCCCAGGGCAGGGCTGTCCTGACGCTCCCCAGGTCCTCGGCGGCCAGGGGGCCTTCTCTGAAGTGACTCAGGCTGTGCCACTGGGTGCCCTCCTCGTGCCTCCGTGGCCCGGGTGGGCAGGGCCCAGGCCTGTGACCTATGAGGGCGCACCATCTGGGGAAGGGACTTGGTTTGCAGTGAGCGCCTGTGCTGGGGCCAGGGCCTGGGGGGCAGCGGCTCTTGTCTGGGAATGGCGGCTGCCACCCTACATCTGCTGACACACAGGCCTCTCTCCTGCCAGGAGTCCACCAGCGAGGCTGTCTGTGGAGGCTGGCCGCCCAGCGCAGCCAAGTGTTCTGAGCGGCCACAGGCTGGCTGGTGGGGCTGCCGGGCGCCTCGGTCCCAGCCCTGCAGAGCTCACACTGCCGGTGGCAGGGGAGCCGCGGCTGCTGGGCTGTGCTCCCCTGGGGCAGAGCCCTGGCCTCCCCGTGCTGGGGCCTTGGGGAGGAGGGCCTGGACACGCTGTGCCGCCCGCAGGGTCTGCAGCAGGGCCTCTCTGTTCCAGCGGCTGCGGGCGGTCATGCCTGGGAGCCTGGAGACACTCGGTCCTTGTCTGTCGAACCCCGTGGGCTCCTTGCTGGCTGGATGAGTGGAGCGTCCCCCTGGCTCCCACGCGGCCTCCTCTGGCCCTCCATCACCCATCTTGCTGGGGACACGGTGGCTCAGCCCCGCCAACCCCTTTGTGAACTGCCCGGCTGTGCGTGGCTGATGGGCGCCGGTGGCCTGGGACAGTTCACAGCCCACGCGTGGCTGGTTGGAATGGGAAGGGGGACGTGGGGTGCAGTGACCTTCTTCTCTCCCTGGGGACGGAAGCTGCTGCCTCCTGTAGAGTAGAAGGTTCTTTTTCAGACCCCGGGGGCTCCCAGGTTGGTCTTGTCTTTGGTGGACTTCGTTGTGCTTCGCGGTTGGGTATAAGTGGCAGGGGTCCCTGTCCTGCCTGGGGGGCCTCTGCTCTGGCTGCCGCTCTGACCACCTGTCCCGGAGGGAGCGCCTTTGAATCCTGTGCCGGGCGGAGCCTCGGGCACGTCCCGGGTCCTTTCCTCCCGGTGGGTTTTGTTCTGTTTTGTTTTTCTGTGCTGGGGACAAAGCCCAGGGCCTCCCAGTGCTCGGCCAGCGCTGTCCCTTGAGCTCCACCCGGGGTCTGTTCCGAATCCTCTTTAGCGCCTTAGTGATTCTGTGTGAGCTGGAAAATAAAGGGTGGTGGGACCTGTCGTCAGCTGCTTGATGCCACTGTTTCAAAACTGCCTTCGAAGTCGAGGCTGAAGCCACAGAGCACACGGGGAGCCACGTTAGGTGTGGCTTGGTGGCGTTTAGGACCTTCAGGGCCACGCAGCCCTTCCGTTCCCCCAAGGAGCCCTGGGCCCCTGCAGACACTCCGGGTCCCTCCTCCTGGCCCCAGGTGGCCACTGCCCTGGATGTTTCCTGGAAATGGACTCAGGGAGCCTGTGGCCATTTGTGCCTGGTTTCTGTCACCTGGCGAGGGTTTCCAAGGCTTGTCCAGCTGCAGTGTCCACAGCACGCCGCTCCTTGGGCGGCTAGGCCACTCTCGGTGGTGTGGACAGATGCTCTTGTTCACTGGTCACCTGCTTGGACGCTGGCGGCTCCGTCCCGTGGCACTGGCGCTGCTGCTCTTGTGAATCTCTACCCCTGCTTCTTGCAGGCAGCCCACCTGGGCAGCGGTGGCTCCTGGGCCCAGGTGTCCGAGCCTGGTGACGGATGGTCTTCAGGCTGTGGCTTCAGGAGGTCCCTCTGAGCTTCTGGCCCGGTGGCGCCTCCTCCAGGTGGGACACCATGAAGAGCCGCCCTGTTTGGTTCTGCTCTGCACTCGCCACTCTTCCCCGTGGTGGCTCACTGGGTCTGCACATGACCCGGCTCCCCGCAGGCTAGACCAGGGCCCCCGGGGGCCAGGTCCCTCCAGTGCACCCCGTTCCATCCTCCTGCCAGGAGAGGGGCCCTTGGGCTACTTTCTGGAACATGGGAGGCTGGCTGCCCTCAGAACTCATTCCTTCATCCACCTGGCCGCATGGGGGGAGCTCATAGCTGATTGACGCTCACCCGGTGCCAGCGAGCATCAGTGCTGGGGAGAGGTGACAGTGCCCTGCTGTCAGTGAGCTCTCCCTGTGCTGGGAGACATGGAGGCTCCCAGACTGGGGCGTGGTTTCCAGAGCAATGTCAGGAAATTTCAGTTACGATGACAGACTCCCAAGTCGGGAACTGGCATAACGCGAAGAAAACGTCTTCTGGTTTATGTGACTTATGGAAAGTCCTGCTGGGCTTCAGGTGCGGCTGGATCCAGGACCTCCGTGGCTGTTGTCAGGACTCAGTCTCCCTCTCTTCCAGCTTGACGTCCTTCCCGCTTGGCAGCTGCAGCAGAAATGATAGCAACAGAAACAGCAAAGCATCTTTCCAGATCATTCCAGGAAAAAAGAAAAAACAAACCAACAAACCAGGTCTTACTCTCATTGGCTGGGATTGGGTCTTGTGAAATCCTGGACTTGACCGTTGTAGCTCTGACTGGCCAGGCCTGGTTGTGTGCCTTCTCCTGGAGCCCCGGGTCCGTGGGATCCGTGCGGCTGTACCACTTGGGCAGAGAGTGGAGGGGGCTCCTCGGGAGGCGGCAGGGGCAGGGCTGTGGGCAGGGGCGGTTTCTGGCCAGGCCGGATCCTCAGGCTTCCACCCTGGAAGAGAGGATGCTGGGGGTGTTTCTCAGCCGCCCTGCTCAGATCTTCCTCCTCGCTCTCGGCTCCTGTCCCCTTCCCCAGGGGCTGCACCATCGGCCTCCTCTTCCCCTGCCTCTCCTTTCCCGCCTCCTGGTGGCCTCCATCTTCAGCCCCAGGGGCCTGGCTTGAGTTTCTTCGCAGACCCTGGCCCTGCTCGGGCCTCCCTTTTCCCTGTCTCCTGCCTCTGCCTGCCTCGCCCCATGGTTCCTGGGTGGCCTGGACCGCAGGCTTCTCTCCCGTCCCCAGAGCCTCGCCTTCTCCCACAGAGACGAGGATGCGGGTGGCTTTGGGGCCCTGAGGCCGCCTCCCGGGGCCGTCTGCCCACTGCTCAGAAGGACCTGTCTGCTCCTGAGCTGAGTGGGGCGTCTCGGAGCCTCCATTCCACCTGCTGCCTGTTCTTCACCTGGGCCGCCTTGGCCAGATGCCAGAGGGCTTCACCGCAGCAACGTGCCCTCCCGGCGTGGAGGCCGCGGCGGCTGGGGACGGTCAGGCTCCTTCGGGCTGTGCCCTCCCGGGGCGGGTGTGCAGGGAGCAGGCTCTGCTGTGGCTTCTCCTCTGAGGACGCCCATCCCGTTGCATCAAGGACACACACGGGATTTAACCTGTCACCGCCATGACGTCCCCGTCTCCAAAGAGTCACGCTGGGGCTCCGACCCGGCCTTTCCTGTGACTTGTCTGCCTCCCCTCCACTCTCCCTCAGCCTCAGCCCCGGGCCTCCCTGTCTGTGCCAAGCCAAGTCCTGCCTGGCGCCTGGAATCACTCCGTGATCGCCTGGGCTGTCCACCCCGAGCGTCGCCAGTGGACGGGATGATGCGGATGTCTGAGGAAAGGTGACAGGCCTTTGGTCGCCTCCCAAGGGCAGGAGTCAGTGAGTCCTGGGTTGGAATGGGGGGCACGGAGACCCTCCCTCCTGCCCCGTGGCCGCGGGGTCCACGGACATCTGGTGGCATTGCCGCCTCCTCCTGCCGCTGGCTGCCAGTCTGGCACTTGGCACGCGGGAGCTGTCAGCCCTGAGCTGTGCCCGCAGATGCTTCCCCTGGACGCCGGCTTGTAATGAAGACACAACTCTCCACCCTGATGAGATGGAGTGGTCAAGTTCATCTGGAAGAGTTTCCGTCTGCGTTGTGTGATTAGCAGCATATGATGCTTGTAGCACCTCAATTAAAAGTCACGGTGATTAATATGGATGTCAAACAGAACCATAAATCATCAGATTCGGGGGCTGGAGCTCCTGGGCTGGAGGCAGGGAGCCAGCCAGGGGTGCCGTGGAACGGGCTTCAGATGCAGCCTGGCAGGTACCGAGAAGAAAGGGCGGTGGGCCAGGGCTCGGCTGGTCACTCACCTCCTGGAACCTCAGTTTCCTCATCTTAAAAATGGGGGGCTGCCGGGCATGGTGGCACACACCTGTAATCCCAGCACTTGGGAGGCTGAGGCAGGAGGATCGCGAGTTCAAAGCCAGCCTCAGCAACTTAGCGAGGCCCTAAGCAACTCAGTGAGACCCTGTCTCTAAATAAAATACAAAATAGGGCTGGGGATGTGGCTTGTGTGATTAGCAGCCTAGGGTGCTTACCCCAGCTCCCTTAAAAGAAAAAAAAAAAAAAATTGGGGGGCTGACCCCACCCTCAGGTCATTCTGAGGCTCAGAGCCGGGGTGTCTTTTATGAAGAGGCGGCGCCCCCTCTCTGTGTGCTCCCCGTCCTCTCATCCACGACAGGCATCACCTGTGCAAATGGAAACGGCCCGTACCTGGCCCCTGGCAGTCCTGCGCTGAGCCAGTCACCCCGTACGAGCCCACACGTGCCAGCTGCCCGGGGAACGGCTGCTGCGCTGGTTCCGGGAGGGGAGGCGCGAGGCGGCCTGGTGTGATCACACAGAGGACGACCTGCTCGAGCCGGAGCCCCCGCAGCCCCTGAGCGGAGGAGGCGTCCACTCCCAGCGACGTGGCCCTGCCGGGGGTGCCGGCCGAGGCTCTAGGAGAGGGAGAGCCAGGTGCCGGGCAGACGGAGGAGCAGTGTGTGCACACACGTGTGCAGATGTGCGGGGAGCCCCTAGGTTCCCCGTGGAACCCCAGTCCTCCTCCTCCACTCCCCAACGAGAGCAAAGGCCTGTTTTAAACTTGGACAGATCCTGTCGCTGGGTCCTTGCCCCTGGGGGCTTTCAGGCTGTCTCTCTTCGCTGTGAGTCCGTGACATGGTGCACCTGCTTCCTTGGTCTTCAGGGCAGAAGTGACGTCTGAAATCTCAAACGCCCGCCACGCAGCATCCGGGTGGGAGAGGGGAACCAGCACTGACGACGTTCCTCACTGGCAGCTGTGACGTGGATTTGGTCGTGGACCAAGATTGTGACTGTTAAAAAGGTCAGCTGGAGCCGTTCCCACGGCCACTCCAACTGGGCCACCGAGGACCCCACCATGAGGCTGGACGGCCCCTCTGGTCCCTGATTTGGGCAAGAGGTGCGGGGAGGGGACAGGCCGTTCCTGCTGCCGCTGCCCAGGGTGGAGCCCAGGGTGGAGCCCAGGGTGGAGCCCAGGGTGGAGCCTGGGTACCCAGCAGAAGACCACCCACCCGCCCACGGTCACAACCGCCAAGGGGAGAGCGGCCTGCATGTCCATCCCCAGGGGAGTGGGAGACAGGACGTGGCCCAGCCACACTGTGACAGGAGCTGGACACGAGAGGCCACACTGGGTGTGGGTCCACTCACGTCTGGAGGCGAGTGTCCAGAGCAGGCGGATAAAGTCCAGACAGAAGTGAGGGCCTCAGGGCTGGTGGGGAGGGCGAGGCAGGGCAGCCGCTTGACAGGCCCAGGTCCCCTTCTGGAACTAGATCCAGGTGGTGTCTGTACCACAAGATGACCGCGTCAGATGCCACTGGACTGGTCACTGTAAAGTGGCTGATATGACGCTGTGTGGATTTCACCCGCATTTTAAAAGTGAGGGCCATCTGGGGAGAGGGTCTGGGCCTCCAGAGTGTTTGGTCACTATCCAAGGAAATTGCTGGAATGTTGCTGTCAATCAGACTTTTTCTTACTAGAATCTCAGCCACAACCGAGGGATTCCCGGCCCCTCAGGAGGCGGGGCAGAGGTGGCGGAGGCTCTGCAGTCTTGCCTCTCGGCAGAGTTCGGCTATTTCCCTGGGCCGAGCAGGGAGCCGGGTGGCCTTGGTGAAGGGTGCCCAGGGAGTCGGGCCTGATGAGAGTCCCTTCGATGGGTCTGCAGGGCTTCGTCACCTGAAAAAGGAGCTGAGTCGTGTGTCACGGCAGTGGGCTGTGGTCTGTGCCCACCTGGCTGCCTGGGGAACTGTCCCTCCCTCACCACAGCTGTGGAGAGGCTGCCTGTCTGGCTGCCCGGTGCCCAGAGCTGCCCCTCCATCTCTTGCTCAAGGCTGGCCCCTCCCTGCCCTCCGCCAAGTCCCCATCTTGGGTCAGAGGGTCGAGTCTGCCTTGGCTGAGCCGTCGAGAACCCCGTGAGCCAGGTCTGGATGGAGGCCACTGGACCTGTGTCCTGGCTTGCCCAGGCTGGCCCTGCTTGGCACCCAGCATCCTGGCCCTGTGCATGGAGTCAGGCCCACGGGCTCCCGGGCTGTGGCATCCGGAGCAGCCCTCTCCTCCCTTCTCAGAGCTGCTGCTTCTCGGGAGCTTGTTTTGAGTCAGTTCTTTTTTTTGGAACCAGGGATTGAACCCAGGGGCACTCCACCACTGAGCCACATCCCCAGCCCTATTTTGTATTTTATTTAGAGACAGGGTCTCACTGAGTTGCTTAGGGCCTCGCTAAGTTGCTGAGGCTGGCTTTGGACTCACGATCCTCCTGCCTCGGCCTCCTGAGCTGCTGGGATGACAGGTGTGCACCACCACACCTGGCTCACAAGAGGGAGTCTTGAAACTCACTTCCCGTGTATCCTTCTGAACTCTGTCTGTACAAATACAAGCAATTGCTGATGTATCTTTATTTATTGTGGTGCTGGGAATTGGACCTAGGACCTCTACATGCTAGGCAAGCGTCCCACCACCGAGCTACACCTGCTGCCCCAGATTTTCTCCACTTTTCTTTCTTTTAAAATTTGTTCTAATTCGTTATACAGGACAGGAGAGTGCACTTTGACTCGTCATGCATAAATGGAGTCTAACTTCTCATTCTTCCGGTTGAACATGATGTTGAATCACATCTGTAGTCACACATGCACATAAGGTATAACGTCCGACTCCTTCTCTTATCCTTCCTACCCCAAGTCCTCTCCCCTCCCTTCACCACCCCCTGCCTAACCCAATGTTCTTCTGTTTTTCCCTACATACTCCCCATTGTGAATCAGCATCCGCATTTCAGAGAAAACATTCACCTTTGGTTTTGGGGGACTGGCTTATTGCTCTGAGGATGATATTCTCCAGCTCCATCCATTTACCTGCAAATGCCGTAACTGCCTTCTTCAAGGCTGAGTAATATTCCACTGTGTACATACACCACCTTTTCTTTGTGTGTTCAGCTGTTGGAGGGCACCCAGGTTCTCCACTTTCCTCATAGCAGAAGGAGCAGCCTTGATGCTCTGCTGGCAGCCTGCAGATACTGGTGCTTCTCTGTGGTTTGTGCCGGAGGTCGGCACCTGTCTGTCTAGCTCATGGATGTGTACCCAGGACCTGGGACAGAGCCTGGCTCACAGCGAGTGCTCAGTAGATACCCGTGGACATTCTGTGAGACGGACTTTGCCCTGTGCCAGATGCACAACGACTCAGAACACATGGAGAGAGGAGTGGGAGAGTTTTACCCAGCATACTGAGGGCACAGGGTCCAGGGCCCACGAGAGTGTCCAGACCCTCAGAAATACATGACCTGCAGGGGTCATTGGTTCTGAAATACCAGAAGGAACCAGCTGTCAAAACCAGAGGCTGGCAGCCATGGGCGACAGGCTGGCTGGTCAGTGGCCGCCGGCCTCGGCTTCTGAGGGGGCTTTGTGTGATGCGGGCTCAGGGCATCTCAGTGGTGCAGCCTGGTGGCTGTCTCTGAAGGGAAGGCTTCTGGGGAAGGTCTTAAAACTGCCTTGGAGGCCAACCTGCCCCAAACAGAGGATGAAACACAGGCGCGATGGGTCCCTGCAGGAACAGCACAAGTTGAGGGAGGGGAGAGCCAGGAGGAAGTCCGGGAAGGCTCCCTGGAGGAGGTGTGGCCTGAAGGGCCGCCAGGACATGGAGTGGGGTCGGGAGCAGGAGGGCTTTCCTGTGCTGGTGGCCAGACCCCTGGGACACACCTGGGGCAGCACAGACAGGCTGGTACAGTGGTGCCACCACGGCGGGATCCTCAAGGCCACCTCGGTGTTTGAAGGCACTGAGCCGTTTTGGTGAGCACCCCTGTAAATTCTGCCCTCTGAGCACTGGCATAAGAAAGCAGCTCAAGTTGCTGCCAAGGCCACAGGCTGTGGTCTGCGACCTGGCGCTTGCAGCCCAGGAAGAGGGGAGGAAGGACCCCACAGTCTGGGGAAAGGTGCGTGGCCTCCAGCCTGTCTGGTCTATGTGTTGAGCCGCACAGTTAGTGGTTGCTTATTTTCTCCCTTTCCTCCTTTGGGGACTAACGGCATCAGAGAGAAAGGAATCAGGATCATACGATTAAAACGATTAGGGTACAAGGAAGATCATAGAGTTGGAGATTTAGTGCAAGGCTGGGAAGGGTCAGCGCCAGACACGTATTCCAGGAGGTGAGTGTGACGCCAGCCCTGGGCACTCCGGCAGCCCAGGTGACCAAGGGAATAATCCCAAGACTCAGGCTTTGCACAAGCACAGGGCTCAACAGAGGGCAGTCCCCTCCCCAAGTGTGACCACCCAGGTGTCTCCAGGCGTTGGCAGATGAACCTGGGGGCAGCACTGGCCCTGTGCGAGCTCTCTGGTCCAGGCCGAAACGTGGCTCCGGTCCCCGCCCATCCCGCTGGGTCTTTCTCTGTGGGATCCGGGCGGGAGCTGCAGACTCAGGCACACGGTGGGCTGTGAACTCAGTGCAGACCCGAAGGTGGAATCGCAGGCCTCGCAGGAAACGTGGATTTCAGGAAGTCGATGAGCGTGAGGTTGGTGAGTGGCCGGAACCACGGGGACCACTGGGCAGGGAGGGAGGCTCTGGAAGGCTGGCGCCCACGGGGCTGATGCCTGAGGAGCGGTGGAGCTCCCTCCTGATGGAGTGGGTGCTTCACAGCAGAATGACGGGAACAGCAAAGGGGTGAGAGGCGCCCTTGGGGAACAGAGGCCCCCGATACTCGAGGAGAGATGCGCCCGTTTGCGATCCCCTGACCAAGGTCAAGTGTGAAGCGGGCGGGGTTGCTCCTGCAGGATTTCGTTGGTTGGGTTCCGTGATTCCTGTCGAGGGTTGTTTCTTGCTTTGGACGAGGGTTCGGCCTCGGATCGCAATTGTCATCTGTGTTTTGTGAAAATAGCAGACGACAGATTTGTTTGCTGTGTTTTCATTTGATTTTTTAAAGACGTCGTCCTGGCGGGCAGGCCTTTTGGTGGCAAAATTCACAAAGCATAAAACTCACCATATCAAACTTCTTAAAGTGCAGAGTCCAGGGGCATCTGGAGTGTGGACAGGGCGGAGCCGCCTCAGCCCTGAGCAGCCCCACGCCATCGTACTCTCCGCAGAATAAAATCATGCCTGCTAACCGACCGTGGCAGCTACGGATCTGTTTCCATGTCTAAGATTTGTGAAGGTCCAGTCCTGCAGTGGGCACGTTCAGGGGACTCTCCAGGGTCCCGGCTGTTTCCTGAAATCTAGGAGACAGAGCTCTCCATGTCCCCAGGCAGGGCCAGGAGGAAGACCGACCGGGGATCTGATGGCGTTTCTGTCTGAAGGCACCTGCCGGTGGGAGCAGGTGCAGCCATGCTGGGCCAGCGAGGCTGCTCTTGGCTCCTGGGTATCCAACAGCTGCCCACATCAGCAGGGCCAGCTATGCAGTGGGTGGGGCCCAGGGGAACATGAGGACCCAGAGCCTCTGCTAGGAAATGGCTAGGAGTTTCAGGAGGGCAACCCCAGAGCCTTTGGCCAAGGGCCATGGCCTCCTGAGAGCTGTCCCCTTGTGACTGCCCGGCTGGCCCTGCACATCAGGTGGTTCCTGCCAGAGGGGGAAGCTCATTTCCCCCTCTGGGCTCATTTCCGGCCCTGCTGTGCTTTTTAATCCTGTGGATTTCCATGCGTTTCTGGAAGCCTTTTCTCATGTGATGGGCAGGCTGCGGTATCCAGCAGGAGTTGGTCTCCTCCAGCAGAAGTTTCTTTCTTTCCCAAGAAGTTAAATTAGGGTGGGAAGCAGGACTTCCATGTGGTGGTCCAGGGACCCGGGATGCTTCTCCTTCTGCTCATCTCCCCAGGGCCCCGGTCCTCTGGGCATCTCTCCTCTGGGGAAGAGAGAGCAGGCGGCTCCTGTGGGAGTTTGTATAGGCCAGGCTTGGAAGTGGCACACCTCCTTTTTACTTGTGTTCCATTGGCTGAAGTGAAGTCACATGACTACCTCTAGCTGCAAGGGAGGCTGGGAACTGTAGTCCAGCTGTGGACACACAGACAGGAAATTAAGAAAGGACTCTCCTATGGCAAGATCATGTTGGCCGCGTGCCCTCCTCCTCAGGGTGCCCACAGATACTGGGCTCCAGTTTTTAAACCAGACCCAAGGTTCACATGCCCCTGTCCCTGTCCTGGGACCCAGCAGTGATGGCTTCCTGTCATCCTAGGAATCCTCTGTACTTTGTGATGGATATTGGACTATATCTTTTTTTTTTTTCCTTTGGTACTAGGGATTGAACCCAGGGGCACTCGCCCACTGAGCCACATCCCCAGCCCTATTTTGTATTTTATTTAGAGACAGGGTCTCACTGAGTTGCTTAGGGCCTCGCTAAGTTGCTGAGGCTGGCTTTGACCTCCCCATCCTCCTGCCTCAGCCTCCCAAATTGCTGGGATTACAGGTATGCGCCACCATGCCCGCCTGACATTGGACTATTTCTCGTCCTTGCCTTTGACCCCAACACAGCACAGCATGAATGCTCATCACGGGTGCGTTCACATAGACCCCATGGCTTCCGTGGGCACACTCCCCATGACTTCCCGTCCCCTCTGCAGCCTGCCTCCAGCTAAGGTGTCAGTCACCAGTCGCAGAGCCACAGAGTGGGACAGGCCAAACCCAGTGTCAGCAGCCGGCTTCCAGCCCGGGTCCACCCGGGACCTGCCATGGGGCCTCCTGTGCTGGCCAGCATTCCATGGTTGACACAGATGGCTTTCCTCTGGCCACCAGGGTCACTTAGGCATAAGGCTGGACAAAAGTGCCAGGAGTCAGTGACTTCCGGGAGGCAGCTGTCTGGGGAGGGCCACTGTGGTGGTTCCTGGGCTGCCCCCAGGGTCATGGGCCCAGGCCGGCAGTACTTGATGACTCTGCCTTCTCTCCTCCCTGCCTCCATTCCAGTCCTCATCCACCTGTTCCCGGGGTCCCCTCCCAGATAAGCCCTTTACACCCTAGTTGTCTGGAGGTGCTTCTGGAGGGGGCATCCTGAGGCATCAGGGGGCTGGGATGGGCCACTCCTCAGCAAGAGTCTGGCCTCTCCAGAGTTAGTGGCCTGGAGGCCCACCCTCACCTCCTGGGGTTTCTTAGCCTCAGAACTGGACAAAGCTTGGCTGAGGGTGACTGGCTGGAGGTTCCCGAGTTCTCCTTCCCCAGCTGGCTGGCTCCATGAGCACCTCAGGGCTCCCCAGACCACGGGTGTGAACAACTGCAGAAGCTCCGGGTGAGCAGGGATCTCAGTGTCAGCACCTCGGGCAGGAAGCCAGGGACAACCCTCTGGGCTGCTGGCCCTGAGAAGATCTGGAAGGAAAATCAATCAGCTGATCATGCCTGTAATCCCAGCACTTGGGAGGCTGAGGCAGGAGGATCTCGAGTTCAAAGCCAGCCTCAGCAAATTAGCGAGGCCCTAAGCAACTCAGTGAGACCCTGTCTCTAAATAAAATACACAATAGGGCTGGGGACGTGGCTCAGTGGCCGAGTGCCCCTGGGTTCAATCCTCAGCACCCCAAAACAAAAACAAACAAAAAAATTTAAAAAATCAAAAAAACTTAATTGTAGATGGACACCAGACCTTTATGTTATTTGTCTATCTTTAGGTGGTGCTGAGGGTCGGACCCAGCGCCTCTGGCGTGCTAGGCACGTGCTCTGCTGCTGAGCCACAACACAGCCCCTGCGCTTATGTTCTTGCAAGAGAAGCTTTCAAGCAAGACTCGAGGTTTGGTAGAAGTTGAGCGAAAGTTATTAAGGGAGAAAGAACAGCCTCAGGAGAGTGTGGATCGTTCCAGAGAGGAGGGTGGTGGCCTGCCTCCTTGGTGGCCTGGTGTGTTGGGGACTCGGGGAGGTGGCCAGGGAGGCTCACCCAAGGACTAGCTCCTAACTCTTGACTGACAGCAGGATTGGATCAGGGTTTCAAGTCCCTGCCGCTCATGGTTCACCCACAGGTACCCAAGTGAAGCCCGGGAGGGTTCTGCTATTACGATGAGATTTAAATGACGCACTGAAGCCCTGCAGAGTGACCCCCTTGGCCCACGCTGACTGGTCTAAGGATTTCACAGATGTGACGGTCAGTGGGCTTTGCTTTGCTTTTGATGACCCTGTTCTCCCGAGTCCTGGAAACTTTGGTCTGCACAAAGATCACACAGGTCCTCTTCAGGGTGACTTGTTTCATTGGGGAGGGGTGGACATGCATTCCTCAGCCCGGGAATGGCCTGGGGACATTGGGTTACTGGTCAAGGAATGGGGCACATCCTCCTGGCTGAAGCCATGGCAGGACCAGCGTGGCCCTGGGAAAATGGCTTCTCTAAAGAAAACCTGTGGAGGGACAGGTCATCAGCTGCCCATATGTCTGCGGTGAATCTCCTCCGAGCACTCCTGGGCTGTGCCTGTCACCTGCTCAGTCCTCCAGATGCACCAGAAGGCACAGGAGAGCCAGCCTGGGCTCAGCCACACTAGACCTCAAGCGGGAAGGGTCCCTCCTGAGTTGGCACTTGGCAGGGTGCACGCAGCCAGGGTGCTTTCCATGGGGACATCGTGGGTGCCCAACAGCAGCCACTGTCCTGCCCCCTGCTGGAAAAGCATGTGTTCCCAGGCTGAGCCTGCTCCAGATCGAAGCAGGATTGACCCGAGACCGTGTGCCACGGGGCACCTCTCCGCCAGTGGTTGGTGCGGGGGGTGGCCACGCGTCAGGTTTCAGCGTGAGTGACACAGCTCTTGCGCGGGACCTCTGAGGATCTGCCTGGCTGACTTGCTGAGGGGGCCGAGGAGGCGA
>JAJEJO010002036.1:167492-251203 GCA_020662805.1 Glaucomys volans
AAAAAAAAAAAAAAAAAAAAAAAAAAAAAAAAAAAAAAAAAAAAAAAGAAAAAAGAAAAAAAGGCTCATGGTCCTAACGCTCCTACTCTCCGTGATCCCTATCCATGCGGGCACGCACTTGGGGCTGGAAATTTCACAGCTACTCTGGAAAGCAGCTGGAGAATCCTCAAAAGACTAGAAGTGGAATCACCATGTGGCCCAGCTGTCCCACCCCTTGGGATTTATTCAAAAGATCTAAAATCCACACTGCAGTGACCCTGGCAGCGCCCTTCACAATGGCTGGGTGCCCACCTGGGTGTCACCCCAGGTGACTGGGTAAGGAAGACATTGCAAGCTCGCCCAGTGGAGCTCTACACAGCCAGGAAGAAGCAGGAAATGAGGGTCTGTGCTAATGACTGGGCGGAACTGGAGAATGTGCCGCTGAGGGAAGTAAGCCCAGGTTCAGATGCTTCCTCTGATGTGCGGAAGCTAAAGAGA
This sequence comes from Glaucomys volans, assembly GCA_020662805.1. Taxonomy (NCBI): domain Eukaryota; kingdom Metazoa; phylum Chordata; class Mammalia; order Rodentia; family Sciuridae; genus Glaucomys; species Glaucomys volans. The sequence continues at coordinate 167,970 of JAJEJO010002036.1, forward strand.
AAAAGGGAGTGAGCAGCAGGGACCTCAAGGTGGAGATCGGAGGAGCTGGGATAGGGGACACGTGAGGCAGGAGGGAGGGAAAGGAGGACCGAGGAATCAAATCAGCCCCGTGTGCTGACGCAGGAGTGGGCGTCCCAGCGGATCCGCCTTGTGGGTGATTATGAGGCACCTGTGGAAAGACCATTTCAGTAAATAGAAGGAGGACCAGAGAGTAGGGGAAGGGGAGTGGCGTGAGTGTCGTGTGCACAGGGAGCCCGACACTGTGTGTGGGGTACTCACAACGACAGGCGGGGACAACCAAAGCCTGGTACAACCAAGATCTGCACGAGAAACCGGCACCACTGGTGAAAGAAATCAAAGAACCAAGTCAAGGGAGCGCTGCTCCCTGCTGGGGACAGGAAGACTCCGTCCCATCAGGACGTCAGCTCTTCCCAGCTCCATCTGTGGACTCAAATCCATCCCGATCCAACCTGGGGAGGTTGTTCTGTGGCATTAAGAAACAGGTTCTCAGGTTAATAAGCAGAGGCCAAGCCCCAGGGGCCAGCACACGGCGGGAGAAGAGCAAAATCTGAGGCCCACGTCCCATCTTCCAGGTTGATTGCAAAGTCATAATGAGCAAGCCGGTGTGGCACCGGGGCAGCAGAGGCCGGGGGACCCGCGGGATGGAAGAGAGGGCTCCGGGCAGACTCAGACACGGCAGGCGGTCCTGGCAAAGGAGCGGAGGCAGCACAGAGGAGAAAACAGTCTTGTCTTTTTTTGGTACCAGGGATTGAACCCAGGGTGCTCAACCCTGAGCTCATCCCCATTTTTATTTGTTATTTATTATTGTGAGACAGGGTCTTGCTAAGTTGCTCAGGGCCTCGATAAGTTGCTGAGGCTGGTTTTGAACTCTCGATCCTCCTGCCTCAGCCTCCTGAGCTGCTGGGATTACAGTGAGTGCCACCGGACCTGGCTGAGATAGTCGTGTCAACAAATGGTGCCGGGACAGCTGGACATGCTGAAGAAGAAGGAGAAGGAAGGAGAAGAGGAGGGAAGAAGAGAAGAAACAGAGCTGACCCCTCAGAAAACTTGATTCCCGCTGAGCCGCGGATCTAAATATAAGATCAGAACTTGGAGCCTTTTGAACACATCACAGGACAGAAGCGACGACTCCAGGCTGGTGCTGGGTTTTTGGGTCAGCACCAAAGGCACGAGCCATGAAAGAGAACAGAGAAGCAGGGCTTCCTAAACAGAAGGACCAGCGACTGTGTCCGAGATGAGACCCAGAGTGTGATGGGAGGACCAGCTGCGGGCTGGGGAGTCGCTTGCAGAAGCTGCGACCGCTCAGTCCTCATGCACGGACCCCGAGGCCCTCACGGAGGCAAGGACAGACATCTCGGGGAAGGGTGGCAGAAGGACAGGAAGCAGCGTCTCCTTAGGGAGCTGCCACTTGGAGCCACGCCCAGGTGACGTGGTGCAGCTCTCCATGACTCTCCTGCGCATGCGCCGCTCCGCGTCAGTCAAGCCTCAGAACGTGTCCAGGCCCGCAGCCCCTGCACTCATGGACTTGTGGGGACAGCCGCGTGCTGGGCCCACAGAGGTGGCCTCGGGGACGCGGTGCGGTGGGAATCTGCGTCCTTCCTGCCCAGGTTTTGCTGAACCAGCCGCGCTAGAAAATGAAGCGTCGAGTCGGTTCTTGCACCACAGCCCCCGGCTCCAGGAGGTGCCGCTGCTCAGACAGTGCGGCCACCGCGGCGTCTTCACAGGAGGTCACGGTGCGCGTCCACCCCTGGAGGGCGGGCTCCAGGGCGTCGGAGATCCTGGAGGTGCCCACGGTGACGTTGCCGACACTGTCTGCACGGGGACACACGGAATGCTCAGTATTTCTTACATCCGTGAAAATGCAGGAATGCGCTCAAGGATGGTCCAAAGGTTAAAAACAGAACAGATTTTGCACCTCTGCCCCCCAGCCAGTCTTTCCCTCTGAAGGTCTCACTGGCACCATCCCAGAGCAGCCAATGCACCTCCTTCTCTGGGAGGGGCGTGCTTTGAACCCGCGTGAGGCCAGGCACAGAGCACACTCGCTTGCACTTTGGTTTAAGCCCATTAGTTTTTTTATAGAGCTGTGCACACATGTGCAGGTGTTGCTCTGCCTCATCCTTTGTTAGGGCTGTATGATATTCCTCACCTGATTGTAGCATACTGTATTTAAAAGTCCTGCCTGGTGGGCGTGCCTGGTGTTTCCATTCTGCCCGGTTCTATGCAATGCTGGTGTGAACATCTTTGTTTTCCTAAGTCTCCTCTCCATCCTGTAGCCCCTCCTCCAGGTCCTGCCAGAAGTCTTTCTAGAACTCTCCATTAGCCTAAATGAGATGGACGTTTGAAAGGAAGAGGTAGCTGCATGTCCAAGGCAGCCGATTTCTTAAATTTTCTCTTCCAAGAAAACCCTTTCGAAAAAAAAAAAAAATCAACTTCTTGTTTTTGTAACTTTTCATCTACTTTTCTCTCCCCCAATGCCTGCCATAGACAATGGCCGGTCATGGAATTTTCCTGATGAATTCCCAGCCAATAAACACCTCCTGATTAGATGAATTATAAATTGGCATTAGGAGAAAGTTGTTGGCACAAATATAGAATTGACACCTGCTCGCCAAGACAGACAGGGACCAGCTGTAAATACTGGGACTTGGTAAAGGGCTCATGTCACATTATGGGTTTTTCCCCCTGCTCATGAATATGCAAATAGTTCCCATGTCAATCCCAAGGACCCAGGCTTGGCTTTTTTGAGCAATTAATTAATTGAAGTGTTCAGTGAAATTGTTTTGTTGTTCTTTTCTGTTTTTAGATCTGGCAAAAGCATTATTTTGGAAATTATACTCAATGAGCTGATCTTTCTGGCAAAAGTTACTTTGGTATAAAAATCTCTGTTCTGAAGAAGTTGGGAATTCAGTCTTTTCCTAAGAGTCTCAACTTCCTAATTTCTCAAATATGTTGGCTCAGAGAGTCTTCAAGACCTGTCCAGTCCAGCTATTCCCAAGCTCTGTGAGCTCAAATTGTCCTGGGTAGGGGTCTCTGGCTGTCACCGCCTCTGGATGCTTTTGGCCTCCACTGATCTGTGTGTTAATCATGGGCAAGGAGACTTAGCCTGCTGGGCCCTCGGTTCCTAACTAACCTGTGCATCTGGTTGCTAGGCCCTTAGCAGTCTTCCACAGTCAGGTTGGATGTATATAGTGGAGAAAACAGAAACAATAGGGGCCTAAAGAGAAGTTAATTTTCCTCTCTACTATGGACATGGTGATTCCCATGATGTGGAAACATTCCTTCTTCTTTCCGCTCTGCCATTCTTAGCTGGTCACTTTCACTGTTATGGTCATCTTGTGGCCCAAGATGGCTCCCAGAGCTCCAGCCATCATCTCTACCTTCCAGCCAGCCTCAGGAGGAAGCAGATATCCCACTAGCTGTTTTGGCTGTTTTTAAGCAGTCTCTTCAGAAATCCTACACAAATACATTTGCTTCCATCTCATTGGTCAGAATAGCCAGTGGTTACCTAGCTGCAGGGAAGACAAAGTAAAGTTTTGAGCTGCTTCAAACAAACCTGGGATTCTCTTTCTTAAAGAACAGGGAAGGCAATTAGCAATGTCTTTATTTACTACTTGTTTATTTTTTTGCTGTGCTGGGGACTGAACCCAAGGCTTTGTGAATGCAAGGCAAATGCTCTACCCTGGGCCCTGTCCCCAGCAATCTCTTCTAAGAGCAGGCTTTGGCCACTGGTCTCAGATGCTGCAGCTGACAAAGATGGCGGCCCACATGGGCTGAGGATGCGAAGCCTGTCAGCCCCTCATTTCTTAAAAAAATTTTTAAATTTTTCGAATTCTTTTTGTCCTAATTGGTTATCTGTGACAGTCGAATGTATTTTCACACATTGTACACCAATGGAGCATAACTTATCCTTCCTCTGGCTGTGCATGGTGCTGAGTCACACCAGTAGTGTAATCATCATGTATACAGGGAAATAATGTCTCATGCTCCCATCCTTCCCATCCCCACCACCCCATCCCTCCCCTCACTCCCCTCTGCATAATCCGAAGTTCCTTCATTCTTCCCTACCAACCCCCATGATGGATCAGCATCCCCTTATCAGAGAAAACATTCGGTCTTTGATTTTTGGGGATTGGCTTAGTTCACTTAGCATGATATTCTCCAACTCCATCCATTTGCCTGCAAATGCCATAATTTCATTCTTCTTTAAGGCTGAGTAATATTCTATTGTGTATATGTACCACATTTTCTTTATCCATTCATCTGTTGAAGGGCACTTAGGTTGGTTCCATAGTTTAGCTATGTGAATTGAGCTGGTAGAAACACTGATGTGGCTGTGTCACTGTGGTATGCTGATTTTAAGTCCTTTGGGTATAAACAGAGGAGTGGGATAGCTGGGTCAAATGGTGGTTCCATTCCAAGTTTTCTGAGGAATCTCCACACTGCTTTCCATAGCATTTGCACCAATATCCATTCCCACCAGCAATGTATGAATGTGCCTTTTCCCCACATCCTCACCAACACCTATTGTTGCTTGTATTCTTGATAATTGCCGTTCTGACTGGAGTGAGCTGAAATCTTAGAGGAATTTTGATTTGCATTTCTCTGATTGCTGGAGCTGTTGAACATTTTTTCATATGCTTGTTGATCGCTTGTCTTTCCTCTTCTGTGAAGCATCTGTTCAGTTCCTTAGCCCATTTATTGATTGGGTTATATGTTTTTTGGTGTTAAGTTTTTTGAGTTCTTTATGTATCCTGTAGATTAGTGCCCCAGCTGAGGAGCATTTGGTAAAGATTTCCTCCCATTCTGTAGGCTCTCTCTTCATGTTATTAATTGTTTCCTTTGTTGAGAAGAAGCTATTTAGTTTGGATCCATCCCATTTATTGACTCTTGATCTAACTTCTTGTGCTTTAGGAGTCTTGTTAAGAAAGTCAGTTCCTAAACTGACATGGTGGGGATTTGGGCCTACTTTTTCTTCTGTTAGGCACAGGGTCTCTGTTCTAGTGCCCAAGTCCTTGGTCCACTTCGATTTGAGTTTTGTGCCGAGTGAGAGATAGAGGTTTAATCTCATTTTGTTACATATGGATTTCCAGTTTTCCAAGCACTAGTTTTTGAACAGGCTATCTTGTCTCCAGTGTATGTTTTTGGCACCTTTGTCTGGTATGAGGTAACTATTTATGTGGGTTTGTCTCTGTGTCTTCTATTTTATACATTGGTCTACGGGTCTATTTTGGTGCCAATACCATGCTGTTTTTGTTACTTTTGCTCTGTAGTATAGTTTAAGGTCTGGATTTTGATACCTCCTGTTTCACTCTTCTTACTAAGGATTGCTTTGGCTATTCTGGGTCTCTTATTTTTCCAAATGAATTTTATGATCGCTTCTTCTAGTTCCATGAAGAATGTCATTGGTAGTATGGCCATTTTGACAATATTAATTCTGCCTACCCAAGAACATGGGAGATCTTTCCATCTTCTTAGGTCTTCTTCAATTTCTTTCTTTAGTATTCTGTAGTTTTCATTGCAGAGATCTTTCACCTCTTTTGTTAGATTGATTCCCAAGTATTTTATTTTATTTTTTTGAGGCTATTGTGAATGGGGTCCTTTTCTTAATTTATCTTACAGTGGATTCATCACTTATGTATAGAAATGCATTTGATTTATGGGCATTGATTTTATATCCTGCTATTTTGCTGAATTCATTATGAGTTCTAGAAGTTTTCTGGTATTTTTTTTTTGATTTTCTAAATATAGAATCATGTCATCAACAAATTGTGATAGTTTTAGTTCTTCTTTTCCTATTCATATTGATTTAATTTCTTTCTCTTGTCTATTGCTCTGGCTAGAGTTTCAAGGACAATGTTGAATAGAAGTGGTGAAAGAGGGCATCCCTGCCTTGTTCCAGTTTTTAGAGGGAATGCTTTTAGTTTTCTCCATTTAGAATGATGTTGGCCTTGGGCTTAGTATAGATAGCTTTTACAATGTTAAGATACGTTCCGACTACCCCTCGTTTTTCAAACATCAAGAGGTGCTGTATTTTATCAAATGTTTTTTCTGTGTCTATTGAGATAGTCATATGATTCTTGTTTTAAGTCTATTGATGTGATGAATTATGTTTATTGATTTCTGTATGTTGAACCAATCTTGCATCACTAGGATGAACCCTACTTGATTATGGTGCACTATATTTTTCTATGTGATTTGTCAGAATTTTATTGAGAATTTTTGCGTCAGTGTGCATCAGGGATATTGGTCTGAAGTTTTCTTTCCTTGATGTGTCTCTGTCTGGTTTTGGTATCAGGGCGACATTAGCCTCATAGAATGAGTTTGGAAGGGTTCCCTCCTTTTCTGTTTTATGGAATAATCTGAGGAATACTGGTGTTAATTCTTCTTTGAAGGTCTCGTAGAACTTGGCTGAGAATCCATCTGGTCCTGGGCTTCTCTTGGTTGGTAGGCTTTTGATGGCATCTTCTATTTAATTGCTTGAAATTGATCTATCTAAATTGCATATGTCCTCCTGGTTCAGGTTGGGAGGATCATATGTCTCTAGAAATTCATTGATGTCTTCGAGATTGTCTATTTTATTGGAGTATAAATTTTCAAAAGAGCTTCTAGTTATCTTCTGTATTTCAGTTGTGTCTGTCGTGATATTTCCTTTTTCATCACGAATTTTAGTAATTTGAGTTTTCTCTCTCCTCTTTGTTAGTGTGGCTAAGGGTTTATCGATTTTATTTATTTTTTCAAAGAACCAACTTTTTTGTTTTGTCAATTTTCTCAGTTGTTTCTTTTGTTTCAATTGCATTGATTTCAGCTCTGATTTTAATTATTTCCTGTCTTCTCTTGCTTTTCGTGTTGATTTGTGCTTCTTTTTCTAGGGCTGTGAGATGTAATGTTAGGTCATTTATTTGTTGAGTTTTTATTCTTTTAATAAATGAGCTCAATGCAGTGAACTTTCCTCTTAGCAGTGCCTTCATGGTGTCCCAGAGTATTTGGTATGTTGTATTGGAGTTCTCATTTACCTCTAAGTATTTCTTTATTCCCTCCCTGATTTCTTCTTTTATCCATTCATCATTCAATAGATGCTATTTATTCTCCAGGTATTGGAGTAGCCTATTTTTCATTTTATCATTGATTTTAGTTTCATTCCATTTTGATCTGACAGAATGCAAGGTGGGTAGTGTTTCTATTTTATTTGTATTTGCTGAGAGTTGCTTTGTGGCATAACATATGGTCTATTTTAGAGAAGGATCCATGTGCTGTTGAGATGAACGTGTTTTTACTTGATGATAGATAAAATACTCTATACATGTCCGTTAAGTATAAATCATTGACTATATCATTTAATTCTATAGTTTCTTTATTTAGTTTTTGTTTGGAAGATCTATCCAGTGGTGATAGGGTTGTGCTAAAGTCACCCAGCATTATTGTGTTGTGGTCTATTTGGTTTTTGAAATTGAGAAGGGTCTGTTTGATGTACGTTGATGCTCCATGGTTTGGGGCATATATATTTATGATTGTTATGTCTTGTTGGTGTGTGATTCCCTTATGCATATGAAATGTCCTTCTTGGTCCCTTCTGACTATGGTGTGAGTCCACTTTGTCTGATATGAGGATGGAAACCCCTGCTTGTTTACGCAGTCCATGTGAGTGATATGCTTTTTCCCAACCTCTCACCTTCAGTCTGTGGATGTCTTTTCCTAGGAGGTGAGTCTCTTGAAGTCAGCATATTGTTGGGTCTTTTTTTCTTTTAAATCCAATCTGCCAGTCTATGTCTTCTGATTAATGAGTTTAGGTCACTAACATTCAGGGTTATTACTGTGATGTGATTTGTATTCCTGGTCACTTTGGTTTATTTTTGGTTTGACTTGTCTTAGTTTCTCCTTTGATTGACTTTTTCCCTAGTGTAGTTCTTCCCTTTGCTGTTTTTCATTTTTGTTTTCTTTTTCATTTCCTCCTCAGGGAATATTTTGCTGAGAACATTCTGTACTGCAGGCTTTCTAGTTGTGAATTCTTTTAACTTTTGTTTATCATGGAAGGTTTTTATTTCATCTTCAAATCGGAAGCTTAATTTTGCTGGATATAAACTTCTTGGTTGGCATCCATTTTTCTTTCAGAGCTTGGTATATGTTATTCCAGGACTTCCTGGCATTGACGGTCTGGGATGAGAAATCGGCTGAGATCTGAATTGGTTTCCCCCTATAGGTGATTTGATTTCTTTCTCTTGCAGCCTTTAAAATTCCATTCTTATTCTGCATGTTAGTCGTTCTCCTTATGATGTGCCTTGGTCTGGATCTGCTGTAATTTTGTACTTTGGGGTCCTGTGAGCCTCTTGTAGTTGATTTTCCATTTCATTCTTTAGATTTGGGAAGTTTTCTGATATTATGTCATTGAGAAGATTGTGCATTCCTTGGCTTGTATCTCCACACCTTTGTCTATTCTGATAAATCTTAAATTTGGTCTTTTCATTATATCCCATATTTCTTAGAAGTTCTGTTCATGGTTTCTTAGCATTTCTGTGTGGTCAACTTTATTTTACTTATTTTTGTCTTCGTTGTCTTGAGGTCCTGTCTTCCAAGTGGTCTAGTCTGTTGGTGATACTTTCCATTGAATTTTTAATTTGGTTTATTATTTCCTTCATTTTGAGGATTTCTGCCTGATTCATTGTTTTGTAATCTCTGCCTCTTTATTGAAGTGATCTTTCCCTTCCTGCATTTTCTCTCTCCTTCATTTCAAAAATCAATCTATGTATTTCCTTAACTCCTTCTCTGCCATTTCTTCTACTGTGTTGTCTGTGGATTCTATTGTTGGGACAGCTTGGTTTGTTTGAGGCACTTTGTACCCTTGTTTTTTCATGTTGTTTGTGTGTCTTCTCATCTAGCATATGGAGCTGAAGCAGCACAGATTCTACCCTGTAGTCCTTTAGTGTCTCTGAAGGCTTCCAGTACCTCACCCTTAAGGGAAAGACCAATATTAGCAGCACCCAATGCAAACAATATTCCACCTTAAACCAAATGGCTCCTATTAAGGCATTTACAGTTTTATCACAATAGTCAGAAATGAAGTGTTAAATTATTGTGTACAATATAAACAGTGAGCTTGCTAAAAGGTTTACTGTTTCACATGATGGACAGTGAGGGAAGAGAAGTAAGATGTGATGTTCATGTGGAAGAGGGAGAGAAGATAGAGGTAAAAATTCACAGTAAAAGCGAGGGAGGAATTGATAGAGGTCGGCTGTTAGTATGAGAGAAGTGAGAAAGAGAATCCAGGGAGGCAGGTAGGTGAGAGAAAAAAATATACACAGTTTTTTTTAAAAGTAAAAATATAAAAATACACAACAAAGCTGTCATATACTATTGAGGTATTCAGTTCCTCAGTAAATTGATGCATGAGTAATAGTTGAATTCAAAGGTGGTAGAGGTGTGAGAAAGAGGGCGAAAAAAGAAGAAAAAGGAGGAAAGTCTCAATGGAAACTTGAATGATTGCTTCTGTTGACTTTCAAACATTTTCTCAGCTTCCCTCTCTGCCAGTAGTTGGGGTTGTCTGAAGTCTGATGTTAGCTCCAGGCCAGTGGGTGCTGGACTGGTTGGGTGGGTGAGCTGACAGCAAGATGCCCTCACACCCTCTCCCAGTCTTCCCACCCCTGGTAGCTGGCCCCTTCCATCCCTGTGCACTTCAGGACTCACTGAGACCCCAGTTTTCTCCAGTTTCTCCAACCTGTGCTCCCCCAGGGAACTGCCCTAGTCTCTGCTTTCCACAGGCTGGCCAGCCCAGACTGGCCCATGCAAGCCCAGCTGCAATCTGACCTGGGCTTCGGCTTCCCCAGGCCCTGTCTTGCTGCAGGCCCAGGATCTCAGTGCCCTCTCAACTGGCAGAGAGACCACCAGGGATGCCCTCACCCAGAGGAGCCACCCTGCAAGGAGGCAGCCAGATGGCAGCCACTAGCACGCCCAGCAGAAAGACCTCCGATGCCACCAGACCTGCAGGTATCTCCAGGCGCTGACCTGAGCCCCCAGACCAAGGTGGCCGTGCCCTGAGATGGTGGTGGCAGTGGGAAACCTGCAGGCCTTGGCTGGTTTTCCAAGATGGTGGTGGCCACATATAACCAAACCTGCAGGAACTGTGACAATGGAATTCCAGGCAAGAGTGGGCAGCAGGTGATCTGCTGGCAGTCTGCAGGCTAATGGGGACGATGGGCAGGTGGACGTCAGGTGGCGGGTGATGGGTAGGTGTGAGGCAGGCCATGGGCAAATGGTGGATGATAAGCATCGGTCAGCGAGTGATCTGCACTCAAACGGCAGGCGATATGCTGGCAGAGGGCAGTGACCTCGGTGGACGAATGGGGTAAGCAGCAGGGGATCGGTGGGCAGCCATGACTGCCTTGCAGAGAAACAGTATTTCTTCTGCTTGACTCCCCAGCCATGAGCCACGAGGAGCCCAGCCTCCCTCTAGTCTGTCACCTTGGGTCCCCCCTTGTCAGCCCCTCTGCGTTTGGTGCTAAGACCTCGCCAGAGAGGCCTGTACCTGCAGTGTGGGGGGCCCTGGCTCGCAGGCCCTCCCCTCAGGGCTGGGCACAGGGCTGGCCCATGGCAGCTGTCCCGTGAACCTTTGCAGTGTGCCAACTCAGCTTTCCAAGTCCCTCCGTGATCAGAGCTGCTCTTCTTGGCTTGTTATTACGGGGGTTCATGTACGGGTGGTCTTGCCCTGGAGAGCAGAGGGCCACGGTGGTTGGGGTTGTGGCTGCCTTTCCTGGGACCCCCTTAGCACGCAGTCAGTCCTAGCAGACACCTGTTGGGTGGGCTTCTCTGTGGGGCCAGGTGTTGAGGCCAGGCCAGAGCTGGTCCTGTGGGCACCCGGGGAGCTTCGCCCTCTCTGTGCCCCTGCCTGAAGCTTGGCCCGTCCACCTCCCGACTCCCCTCCTGTACTTCACTGCACAAGCCCCGCCCTCTCCTCCTCTGGTGCTGGCCCAGCAGTCTGAGCACTGCCCCCTGAGGTGGGAGAAGGCCAGGGCCTCACAGGCCTCAGCTGAGCGGCACCGTGGTCCTGAGTGGGCAGCCTGGACTCCCAGCAGCAGCAGCGGTTGGGAACTGCGGGCAATGCCCGTGCCCACCTGCTGGGTCAGGTGCCCTGGGCCCTGGAGTTCCCCCAGATGCTGGTCCATGCCCAGGAACCTGGAGTGCAGGTGCACGGGAACCAGTCCTGGGATGACCTTGGTCCCAAGGTGCATCACCTCGTGGTCCTCAGACCATTCATGAGATGGTTCCCTGTGTTACCAGATGCTGGGACACACCTTGGAAGACCTCTGGGTGAACGGACTCCGTGGGGAGAGGGCTTCTGCTGGCTCTCCTGCTGGGCTCCCTGCAGCTTCCTGGGGAGTGTGGCTGGATGTGGGGTGGCAGGAGGGTGGCCTGGGCTGGGGAGCAGCACTGAGAGGAAGGCTGAGCTGGCATGTGCCTCTCCCTGCCCCAGGGACCTGCAGCCATCGTGGGCCCACCTGCCACACTGCTCTGCCGTGGGGTCCCCAAGCCCAGGGTCTGGTGGTTTGGGGCACTGGTGCACGGCTGGGGGGTCCGTTCATTTCTCCCCTGCACAACACGGGGTGAAGGGCAGGTTCAGCCCAGGTCAGGGGCAAACAGCCCACCCACTCACGCTCTGCCAACGCTGGGCCGCCTAGGCCTGCCCTACTGCGTCCGGACCCTCCAATGTGTGTGTGTCTCAAGTGGTCTCCTCCTGCGCTGCCCCTGCCTCCATCCCAGCCACTGTCACCAACCCTACCTCCTGGCTCCCCAGCCCTCTCCACCCCAGGTCTGCCCAGGCTGCTTTTCAGTCAGGGTGAAATCCATGGGACCAGGGTTGCCTTGGTCACTCCATGGTCAGTCTCGTCCGGTAAGTCCCCTTTTGCAGCCCCGTGAGCCCTTCCCTAGCTGCAGAACACTGTCACCTGCAGGAAACCCTTCCCCAAGGCCGTCACTGCCCTTCTCCCTCCCCAGCCTCACAGCCGGTCTAGGTGCTGCTGGGGATGAATCTCGCTCCACAGCGGGTGACCACGTGAGTGTATCTGCTCATCAGTCGATGGACACTGGGACCAGCCAAGGCCTCACCTCCTCCCGACCCCATCAGAGGGGCTCCCCTCTGCTGTCCCTGCAGCAGAGCCCTGTCTCTCATGGCACCTCGGAAGCCCCGCCCAGCTCTTTTGAGATCCCAGATCTTGGCCCTGGGGACAGTCAGGTAGCTCTCCCCTTTCCCACGATCTGTCAGTGGCCTTCTGAGTTCAGATCTCCCCACGTGCTGGGACCAAGACCTGGTGTGCAAGGGGCAGGGGAGGGTCCCAGGCACCCACCCAGGGTGGGCAGGGAGGTGCAGGGGGCAGGCTGCTCCTGCAGGGGGCACCTCCTTCCTGGCCTCGAGGCAGGTGGTCCCTTGGAGGCCTGAGCCCGCCCTTCCCCCAGAGAGCCCAGGCCAGGAGAGGGTGGCATCCAGGTGACCTGGCCAGTGCTGCAGTGACCCCCAAGGGTGCTGGGGATCCAGGAGACCTGGCCAGTGCTGCAGTGACCCCCAAGGGTGCTGGGGGTGTGCCACTGCTGCCTCCACTGTCCCTGGCCCCTGGGGCTCCTCCTTCACGTCCCACTTCAGCCAGGCTCTCTGGATGGCCCGAGCCACAGTCTGCTCACCTCACTCCTGCTCCCTGTCCTTGTCCTGCTCCTGCCATTGGCTGGGTGGCGCCTCCCCGGTGCTGAGGCTGTAGGGGCACTGAGGACGCTCAGGAGATGTCATGGAACGAGTGGACACCCCCGTCCCCGCTCTCCTCCAGCAGGGTTCCAGGTCGTTGGGCCAAGTCTTCATGGCTCTTCACCGAGAAGGTCCCCAGGCCCCATCACACACAGCAGCTGCTCATACTTTTTTTTTTTTTGGTACTGGGGATTGAACCCAGGGGCACTCCACCACTGAGCCACATCCCCAGCCCTATTTTGTATTTTATTTAGAGACAGGGTCTCACTGAGTTACTTAGGGCCTTGCTAAGTTGCTGAGGCTGGCTTTGAACTCGTGATCCTCCTGCCTCAGCCTCCCAAGTGCTGGGATTACAGGCGTGCGCCACCACGTCCGGCCATACTTATTTTCTGAAACTGACATGACTGTGGGTTTGGGATCCTTTCTTCCTTTTTTCCTAAAGGGCCCAGCTTCTGAGCGTGGGGACTCTGGGGTTCTCCGTGGTCACTCCCTGACTTCTCTCATGTGCTGCCCGTTTGTCAAAACAGCCTTCAGATGCAGGCGTGGCTTTCTCTGCTCCGTGGGGTTTGGTTTCTCTCCTGTTCCTTCTCTGTGCAGCTCCGGGCTGTTCCGCTGAAGTTAATTCCCAGGAGCATTAGATGTTGATTTTGCGGAATTTTGTGTTTGCTATTATGGTGATTCCAAGAGCCATTTTTATAAGTCTAGTGGTTCTGTTTTCTGGGCTTGATTTTTGAGATAGATTTTGTTTGGAAAGCTCTGGAAGCCAGAGAAATGTATGGAAGGAAAGGATGAGAGCAAAGGCTGCTGGGAATAAGCAGAGGTGGGTGGCCTGCGTGTCCCACCATGCGGGGATCCTGTCGCTCTCCAGACCAGGATCGACTCGATTCCTCTGCAGACCTGGTGGGAACAGTGAGAGAGAAGGATCCTGGATGGGGTGAGGGAAGGGGAGGCTGACAGGGGACCCAAGGATGTGCTCACTGCTGTGCTAGGAGGGTCACAGACCCCAAGCTGTCCCCAACTCTGTGTAGTGCTGGGGGCACAGGGTGAGCTATGAGCACCCGTCCTCAAGAGTTGCGCTCTCTGGAGGGACGCGGAGTTTAGTCTAGCTTGGTAGGAATTATGGGAGCAACATGGTGGGCAGCCGGAGAGACAGACAGACAGAGATCTGAGATAAGATAGGAACTTGAAGGCTTAGAAACTGTCAAGGAGAAGGAGTGGGAGGTCCCAGGGCTGCCATGGCCGGCCCGGAGGGGTGGTGCTGTGAGGCTCTGGCCTGTGTTCTCCTGCCTAGGATCCAGGCTCTCTTGCTTCGGTGAGGACAGCAGCCTCCTGGGGGGGGGGGCCTTCCAGGTGCTGGCAGTGGTGGCATGGTTTGCAGTTCAGCTGGCGTCTTCCTGATCACATGGGGACAGCAGCTTGCGGTGCCAGAATCTCCATGTGCTCAAGGGTCTGTGGGATTCACCCCGGGAGCCTGTTTCTTAACTGGGGTTTCCTCAACCTGCCATGGGTCTGAGCCCTCGCTCCGCTGACAAGGTCCTCTCTGCTCCTGTGGACTGGAGTGGCTTCTGTCCCCTTCAGCCTGCCTCTGACAGACACGTTAGTGTCCCTGGCTGGGGCTGTCACACTGGAGCCGAGGGAGCAGCTCTGAGTCGGTTTTGGAACGAGTCCCTGTCATTTCCACCGTGTCAGTAGCAGGGCAAGCGTCATAGGGGATGTTGTGACTGGGGGCACGTCTCCCAGTGGTGGCTTCCTTCTGACCAGCCTTTAAGAGGCCCGAGGTCTCAGCAGGCTCATGGGTGCAGCCTGCCCGCTGCCCTCCTGTCCACCGGCAGCCTATCCACGGACGGTTGGCAGAAAGTTGAACCCAAGTCCTGGCCTTGGATGGTCCAGAGCGGGCAGGTGGGTGCAAACCCTGTACCCTGGCACTGACTTCCTGGTGCAAATAGAACTTTTAAAGAGAGGGTGAGGCTCGGGGTGCAGTCAGGGCAGCCTCCAAACCCTGGGCACAGTCCCCACGCGGAGCAGATGAACAAAGAACAACAGAACGAAACACGCCAGGAGCGGGCGTCCCAGTGCTCCAGCCAGGCGCGCTCCAGGGACACGGTGCCGACCTCTCAGGCTCCACCTCCGCGCGCCCCTGAGCACCCCCTCTTCCAGACGGGCCTGGCGTCTCCTTGTGCACTGGGCGCGGGGCAGTTCGTAGCATGGGTTTGCGTGTGGTTCCTTGGGACAGGTCTGCAGCACTGCTGGCTGGCGGCTGGAGTGCCCGCCATAGCGTCGCTGCTGATGCTGACGCTGAGCGCACATGTGCCCAAGGAGCGGTCAGGGAGGCAGCGGGGAGCGCACCAGCCTCAGGAATGGCCGACCCCCCGCAGGGCGGGGACTCCCAGCCTGACTGCCCGCCTCCTGTTGGTAGTGAGACAACCGGCTCAGAGGAACGCGTTCAGGCGCCTGCAATAAAATGCAGAGGACGACAGGGAAATCCCGACGCTGAAATCCAAGCAAGAGGAGTTTGTGTGGCGACCTGCTCTGTCCACGTGTTAAGGCGAGGGTCTGTTGGGACGAGGCATAAGGACCATGGCCCTGAACTCGTGCGTTTGAGACCAGCAGACAAGAGCAGGGCGTGAAGGTATCTGCGGAGCTCTGGCTGCTGTGACCAGGTGCCGCTGCAACCCCCCGCTGGCTGCTCGGGGTCTCAGTGGATGGCCACGCCCCCTTCCCATTGGGGTCCTACAATGGGGGCTTTCCCTTCCAGGCACGTGCACCCCTGACTTCTGCCTGCTCATCCCGAGCCTAGACTCCCTGGGAATGTGGCCTGGGTTCATGTGGATGTGGCCAATGTGCCACGTCCTGAGCTGGAATACCGCAGAAGAACTACCTATTTGGGGCTGGGGGGTGAGGCTTGTGGCAGAGCGCTTGCCTGGCATGCGTGAAACCCTGGGTTCAATCCCCAGCACTGCAAAAACCAACAAGACGAATACCTACCTGCAGTAATCGTCCCTCAGTGATAGGACAATAGGAGCTGGCTCTGTTGTCCCATTTGACCCTTGAGGGAAACTGAGGCCCACAGAGCCCCAAGATGCACTACCAATAGATGGCATAACTTGGCCTTGAACTTGGACCCCTCTGGAACTGAGCCTGTTTCAGGCTGATGCGGACACCTGAGCACACCCTGGGGATCCCTACTACCCTTCCCTGCCGCTCCACATTCCGGCTGAGGAGGGCTGTCATGGTGTGGACGTGGGGTGTCCCCCCAAAGCTCACATGTGAGACAATGCAAGAGGGTTCAGCCAGGAAATGATGGGGTTTGAGAGCCTTAACCCAACCAGTGAGTTAGTCACCTGATGGGATTCGCTGAGTGGGTGGTAAGCGGAGGCAGGTGGGTGTGGCCGGAGGAGGTGGGCATTGGGGCGTGGCCACGGGGTATATATTGGTATCTGGAGCGTGGAGGGCCCTCTCTGCTTCCTGGTCACCATGTAAGCGGCTCCCCTCTGCCACACTCTCCCGCCATGATGTCCTGCCTCACCTCAAGCCCCAAGGAATGGAGGCAGCTGTCTGTGGACTGAGACCTCTGAAACGGTGAGCCCCCAAATGCCCTTTCCCTCCTCTGCAGTTGCGCTGGTGGGGTCCTTTAGTCACAGGAGTGGAAAAGCTGACCAGAACAAGGGCCCTCTGCGTCTGGGGATGCCCGACCCCAGGGGTCTCAGGAATGTAGAGGGCGCTGGAGTTTCGCCCACAGCTGTCCCTTGTCCTGGGGATTCCCTGCTGGCTGACACTATGCTTCTGGGACAGCCAGAGTGCTCTGGTCCAGCCCCAGAGGCCTCCCCAGGCCTGTGGCTCCCTCCTGTCCACCCTCCTCTTCCTTTTAAGATCCGTGGCAAAAGACACACGAAGTAAATTCACCCGTGGTGACTTTAGTGCCAAGTCATGCAGCTGGGCTGCTGCCTCGGGCCAGAGCCTCTTCCTCGCCCTGAGGAGACTTGTACCATGAGTCACTCCACCCTCCCGGCCTGCTTCTGTCTCCACAGATGGCCGTTCTGCCCTCCTCCTGTGGATGGACTCCTGTGGCGCGTGACTGCTGGTGTCCTCTTTCACCGAGCGCCATGTTTTCGGGGTCATGCCTTTTACCCCCGGTGTCAGGGCTTCGTCCTTCTGTGACTAAGCCGTCCACGAAGGGCACTTGGGTTGTTCCCCTCAGGCTGTTGGGAGTGTGTCACTGTGGGCGCTGTGCAGGGGAACTGCTGGTCCTGGGGGCCTCCATGCCCACTTGTTAGGAGCCCCAGTCTGCTCCTGACACGAGAGGGGTGTGGCGTGGGACACGACCATGACCATGAGGAGGTGGTGGCCCAGGCCTGTGTGGCACCTGCCTGTTCGTGGGCTGTCCTTGCCAAGTCAGCTTCCAGCGGGGCCCTGGGGCCTGGCCCATGGGCACGCAGGACTCACTTCCCCCGTGAGCCTCCCTCCCCAGGCCACCCTGTGTCCTCCTCACCAGCCAAGCCCCCAGGGAGCCGCTTCAGCTGGTTCCCAACCTTCCTTCCCTCCCCCAGCCAGTTGGGTTCACTTAGGGTGCAGAGGGACCCCTTTGGGCAACACCTTCAACGCCGTGTGGAGGGAGATGGCGTCTCCTGGCTGCTTTTCAATGAAAGGTGCCCAGATGCAGGAGCTGGCGCAGCTCATTGACCAGCTGAAGAGATGCCAGCAGGGAGCCACCAGGCCTGCCAGGGGACTGGACCGCTGGGCCCCTTCCCTCTTGTGGACCCGCTCCATGTCCCCCTCTGGGCACTGGGGGGCTGATCGGGATGACTGCTCCACCAGCATCTCCAGCAGTTTTTCACTTAAATACATTTACTTACAACAACCTCATACCCCCGGCACGAAGGGCAAGCCAGTGTGGCTGGAAATTATATGAAGGCAACAAAAGTACTTTTGTTGGTTCTCTTGCGTTTTATTGGTTTTCATTTTTCCTTTCAGTTGATGGGTTCCCTTTCAGCGCGCTTTTATAAAAGAGCAATGTGGGACGTGAAGAAACCGTCCTTGTTCCTGGAAGCCCCTCCCCCGGCCTCCCAGCTGGGCCACCCTGCGGGGTCATGGGCTGGAGGGCTGGCCTCCCCTTCCCCCAGTCCCCAGGGGGAGACCCTACAGAGCAACCCCTGCCCTCCCACCGGCCACTGCAAGCGGATCCTGGTCACAGGCTGTCCTGTCAGGAGCTGCTGGGCCAGGTCTGGGTTCTGTCTGCAGAAGGATGGCCAAGGCACGGCTGGGAAGAGCTGGTGCCTCCCTGTGGGAGCCCAGGGCCTCACACCTAGGTAAATGCTCTGGTTATTGATATGTTTGGGCACCCTGGCCCCTGGCTCCCCATGGTGGAGGGCTGGGCACTGCAACAGGCCTTGGTGACATGAGTTCTTCCGCCTGGGGTGCAGGCAGCCCGGGTGGTGCCCAGACCTGCTCCGCTCCTGGATTGCTGCGGCCCCACACCTGCCCCATGCTCTGCTCCCAGCTGCCCCTCACGTCCAGGCTGTGATGTGGGGCCACGAGCTCCTGGCCAGGTCTGCCTCGGTGCTGAGTGGACACCCCAAATCTGCATGGCCAGATGGGAGTTGGGGCAGTGATACTATCACAGAATTGGGTGCTCGCGTGCTTCACCCACCGCTGGGTGGACCAGTGGGGACCCAGGCCTTGGCTGTAATGGCACTGCCTCTCCTGGGGTCCCCAGCTCCTGTTAGGTGCCAATGCTGGCAGTGGGCAGTCAGGGCCTGGTGGCAGCCCTCCTCCCTCCACCTTTCCTGCCACTGCAATGGCAGCCATTTTGGGGGAGGGAGCAAGTGGACCCGGGCCGGGAACACTGCACAGGTCATGGCCATGAAGGGGCAGTTGGCTTCCGGGGTTCCCCTCTGCGCCCTGTTCATTCACACACCGCCCCGCTCGCCCCGTGTTTGGACAGGGCTCGCCGGCGTTATGACGGTGATTACTGTTATTATTTGTGCATCGGCGTTTGGAAGCCCTTATTAAGTGATTCCCGTTGGCTTCGGCATGAATGCACAGGCTTGGGGACGACTTGGGCGTCTCCAGCACACACAGTGCCGTTTAGAAGGAAGCCCCGGATCCCAGTGCCGGCCTCAGTGCACAAACACACACTGATTGCTCTCGGTTTGGGGCTCTCCTGCGAGATGCCGAGGTGCTGGATTCTGGAGTGGGAGCCGGCTCTCGGGCGCGGTTCTCCTCACCCTTTGTTCCTGCCGACAGCAGTGATGGATTTTGCAGTCTGGAGGAATCTGTCATTTTGACTTCATCTGCTTGTTAGGCATGTCCAGTGTCTCTGATGTGACAGTGTTTGGGGTTTGCGCATTTCATCACACTTCCCACCAGGGCAGCCTGGGGTGGGTGTGGGGTGGGGAGGAGGGGCTCCGGTTGTCACTTGTTCCACCTTATTACTCTCCTGGGCGTGGGATGGATAGGCATATTTGGTCCTGGGAAATGAACTTAGGGGTGCTTTACCACTGAGCTATATTCCCAGTTCTTTTTTTATTTAAATTTGAAGACAGGGTCTCCCTAAGTTGCTGAGGCTGATCTCAAACTTGCAATCCTCCTGCCTCAGCCTCCCGAGTCATTGGGATTACAGATGTGTGCCACCACGCCTGTCTTGGGATGAATATTTTTAGGGGACATCAAATCAAGTGAAAGGAACTTGAGAGGGGCTCCTTTCACGTGCTGCTTGGTTGAGCCAGTGTTGGGGTGCTCACTACATAAGATCTTGGAATCATAAGATTCCACCAAAGCTCAGGTGTGATCACCACGGTTTGTCTTCTCCCTCTTCTTCTTTTTTTTTTTTTTTTCTTTTTTGCGGTGCTGGAATGGAACCCAGGGCCTCGTGCTTGCGAAGCAAGCACTCTACCAACTGAGCTATATCCCCAACCCCTCCCTCTTCTTAATCACCCATCTCTTTGAGTTTCTGCAATTGTTTAGATGTCTGAAACCTTTCTTAGGTGACAAACGTCACTGCTCATCTTCAGGCTAAAAAGTCCCCTTCCTGTCGGCTTTTACTTCAATGACAACGTGCCTGCGGCAGCTTCCTACAAATCCATCTAGTCCACAGCCCCGTGGAAGATGCCTCCTGGGGGTCTCCTGGGCCTCCCTAGATTCTGCCCTCTTTCATTCTGCTGTGTCCCTGCTCCTGTCTGCGCTCTGTTGACGAGCCTCGAAGATCTTTCTGTGCAGCTGGTTCCCAGCCTGTTACCCATGTTCCTCCCGGTGATCACATTTGGTTCTGGGCAGTGAACCTACCTCAGCCCCGGGTGGCAGGTGACCAATCAGAGATAGTATATTGGTCAATCAAAACATAGCTTCCCTGCTCACCAATCAGAACACAGTCCTCTCAACCCTGGCCAATCAGAGCTCAGCCTCCTTGCTGGCCAATCAGAGCCCAGTCTCCTTGCAGGGTCAATCAGAACCAAGCTTCCTTGCTGGCCAATCAGAACATTGCACACCCTGACCAATCAGAACACAGCATCGCCCAACCCTGCCGGAGTGCTCCTGACTTTTCAGATTGAACCCTGGAACTGTGCAGGGCAGCGTGAGAAGATGGGGCACCTCCAGAGGTCACAGTGGTGGGGCCCACTCTGGTTTCCTTCGCCCAGTTAACTCTCTCCCACTTAAGCCGGTGTGAGTTGCTTTCTGCGACTTATAGCTGAAAAGCATCTGGGGTCATTGCTTCAGGGCACCTGCTTCTGCTAGTTTGGATCAGCAAGTCGATTCTGCTGTGCAGCCAGGATGAAAGGCAGCCGACTTTAAATAAAATTCCAACCAGCATGAGTTTTATTCTCAGAAGCAAATCTTGGAGGTGGTGACCAGGAAAGAAAGTCTGAAAAGACAGACTGTAACTGCCAGCCGCAGGTGGCGTGGCTGGTCATTTCTGGGTCCCAGGGCTTGTCTACCTTCAGGGGAAAATTGGGAGCTGGTGGGGGACACACCCAAGAAAACGGAATCGTGGGACCACCAGAAGCGCGTTTCTGAGTGTGAACCAGGTGAATTCAGCCGAGCCTTATTTAATGTCTGAAACTCAAAACACGTTCATCTCATCTCAGGGGCGAGAAGGATCTCACAGGGAGGCTCCAGTTACTGTAATATTTTCGGTAGGTTACCAGGGGGCATCAATTACCGAGTTGCCATTGGGCTTTTATGACACTAACTTTATTACTTTTATCTGGATTTATATGGCATTTGATAGAGTTTATATCACTAGATGCATAAACAACCATTCAAATGTGCCCCTAGCTTTGTGTCTGCGCCCCGTGGAAGCCTCGTAAATCAAATGGCAATCTGTCCCTTTTGCTTAAAGGTGCAGCCTCCACCTGGGCTGCCTGTCAGGGTGCCGTCCCAGCGCAGGCTGGGGTTACTGTGGGGAGATCTGGGAATGGGTTGGGGAGTGTGTTGGAGTCCTGTGCCTCTGTCCACTTCCACAGGTGCTGGCCCAAGGGCACATGCTAGTACGCGCCCCCACTTGCCTCCCTCAGTCCCAAGTCTGGGAACCCAACCTCTCCCTCCCTCTCACTCACCCCTGCTGGGCCTCCAGACTTGTGACCACAGGTGTGGATGTCTCTGAGTCCTTAGGAGCTGTGTGGTCTGGGGTGGGTTGGGACGGTGTCACATAACGTCTCTGGGCTTGTTTTTCTCATAGTGACATGGGGATCAATAATACCTGTCCTACCCACGGGATCTGCAAGGGTCTTTCAGACAAGTGACCCCAGGGTACTGCTTGGCCAGCGTTCCCCCCCAGGAGTGCCTCCAACACCAGCCCCCGAGGACCTTCCTGGCCAGCTCCCAGGCACTGCTGCTGCTGCCAGCGAGGACCACGCTCAGAACCCCGAGCTAACAAAGGGGCCATGCCAGGGCGGGATCCACAGGGGGGTCTGAACAGCCCTCCGAGGAACTCCGGAAACTCAGCCTGGATGTGATTGGGTTGGGGACAGAGCCTAACCCACTGTCATTCAGCAGGTACTGAGGTGGGGTCACTGACTGCGATGACTGCGAAGATGAAGGTGACCTAATGATTTCTGTGTCACCCAGAGTTGCACTTCTGAATGCAGCTGTGCCTGGGAGGGGTGCCTCGTGAGGACAGTTCACCACCGTGGTCCTCACTGGCCGTGGCCCCTGGTAGCTCCTGACGGAAGCAATCGTCTGCTTTCATCAGTGCAGAAGGGCTGATTGAGTTGGGGTCTGCAGGACCTCTTGAGACCCCTGGCCTGAAATGGGGGTATGGACAGGTATGGCTGATCACCACGTTGCTATTAGAAAAACACGCCCAGGGTCCTCCCCCAGGCCTCGCAGCTCATCATGGACTAAGTGGCACCTGGACTCCTCTTTGCCCTAAACTGGGGCTGGGTGGGCGGCGGGGGAGGAAGGTTGGGTTCCCTGGAGGCCAGGCTGAGGTTGAGGTCTGGGACTTGGTTGGAGAGTCCTGCACTGGACAGAGATCACGGGGCCTTTGCAGCCCTGCTTCCTCTGTCCCTGGCCCCCTGTCACCATGGGAGAGGACATGAGCTGGCATGTGTCACTGCCATTGGGCTGTGGGTCACAGGTATCCATTGGACAGCGGGGCAACAATGCTGGTGGCAGGGGGCTGGGCAGTTCAGCCTCACACCCTCCATGACAGCTATGGACGAGGTTCCTGGGCAGCTGGTCCTGGCGTTCCAGACCCCTGAGGGACACTGGCTGTGTTACCACCACCCTCAGTCCTCCTCACAGAAAGGAAACACCACGTTGCTCTGAGTTTGGCAGGAAGTTCCCTCGCTGTTCTAGCCTGTGCCTGCCAGGCCTTCCCTGGGCCCTGGTCGCTGTGGTCCTCTGCCCTTGGGAGCCTTTCCCTCCACCTGGGGACCCTGTGCCACATCTAGGATGGGAGTGTCCGTCCTGCTTATTACTTGTTCTGTCCAACCCTTGGTCTAAACCAGGAGCACCCGCGTGTCCCCAGTGGCGGGCTTTGGAACAGAAGCTGCGCATCCACTGCTCTTTCTCAGCTCTTGGGTCCCCTTCCCGAGGCAGTGAGCACACAAGGCCCAATGGGCTGACTGGAGAGGGACGGAGAGTGAGGAGGCACCATGGGGCCCTGAGCACAGCCATTCACCAGAGTGGACCTGTCCTGCTCAGGACGCTGCGGCCACTTCACCTTCAACCCCAACACCCCTCTCCATTTAGTCCCTTGCCAAACCCAGCCCAGTGTGCCAGCAACTCCCAAGGTGACCTGGCAGCGTCCCCTTGGCTCTGATGCCTTGAATTCCTTCATAGATTTTGTGGTGACATTTAATGGGCTTCTCTCGCTGTCTAAAAAGCAGAGATCGTTTCCAACGATTGCTAATTTTGCACTGAGTGCCAAGCAGAGCTGGGGCGGGTGGGGCTGCCTTTGATTTAATTCCAAGCTGCCTTCAGGAGGCTCCGGTGTGGGCCTGGGCTGGCCCCGGACCTGAGCCTGGCTGGTTGGGAGAAGAGAGTGTTCAACTCCAAAAGCAAGATTTTTATTTTGGAAGATACAAAGAGCTATCTTTAATTTGGGCTAAATGGAGTTAGATTTAAAATTCGACAGTCAACACTATGAAATAGCATTTGAGAAAAAAGAGCTGGATGGGAATGTACCTTGTGACTTGGGGCTTGTCATCAAGCATCGGGCTCAAGATGCAGCCAGATTTAGGTCCCTCACTGAAAGCAGGTACGAGGCTTAAGCCAGGAGTGCCTGAACACCTGGGGGACTGCTGGAGGAAGGGGACTGCCAGTGGGCGGTCCTGCCCCTGGCCTGGGTTGGGCTTCTGCAGGCCACACTAGGGTCCAGAGCAAAGTTTCCTACCACAGGGGGAGCAGCGCTTGTAAGCTCAAGGAAGCAAGTGACACTCCAGTTTAGATTGGCAGACAACAGGGAATGTAGGGGACTGTGGCCAACGGGCGACCATGTGCCAGAGGAAAGGAACAGTGATGACTCAGTTCTGGCTCACTGATTCCCTTTGGGAACACATGCCCCATGTTTCTAGAGCTGTTTTTCAGAAAGTCTGCACAATTGGATTCTCAGGTGAAATCGCCCAATTTTAAAACCTCGACAATTAACTGGAGTTTAAAACAATAGTGGGTGTTTGTGTTTGTTTTCTCTTGACAACAACGCAGATTGGGTGATGGTTATGGTTTGGATGTGAGGTGTCCCCCAAAAGCTCATGTGTGAGACAGTGTAGGAAGGTCCAGAGGAGAAATGATCAGGTTATGAGAGTCTTAACCCAATCAGTGAATTAATCCCCTGATGGGGATTGACTGAGTGGCAACTGAAGTGGTGGGTGTGGCTGGAGGTTGGGAATTGGAGCGTGGCTTTGGGTATATATTTTGTATCTGGAGAGTGGAGTGTCTCTCTCTCTGCTTCCTGATGATGTGAGCTGCTTCCCTCCACCATCCTCTCCCACCATGATGTTCAGCCTCATCTGAAGCCCAAGGAATGGAGTTGGCCTTCTATGAACCAAGACATCTGAAACCGTGAACCCTCAAATAAACCTTTCCTCCTCTATAGTTGTGCTGGTCAGATCATTTAGGGACAGCAGCCAAAAAGCTGACTATAATGGTGAGTTTTGAAGAAAGGAGGATTACTTTGACTGGGGGCCACGTCGGGTGAAGGTCGTCTTGCTGGCAGAGTCCTGCGGAGGCAGAGGCCCTCCTATGGCAAAAGTCACGGAGTCTGTGTCTCTTCTTATAGAGCCACCAGGACTCAGTCACACGGCTGCACCCCAAGGCCTCATGGAGTCCTGATCGCCACCCCCAGCACCATAGTTGATTCCCTCCCACCCTTCACTACCTCAGTGGGGGCTAAATCTCCACCTGGGAACCTTGGGGTCACTCAAGCCATGTCCAACCCATAGCAGTGGTGAGAACATGTCAAAGAGCAACAACAGAAAATCAGAAGGTGTCTTCACGTCACTCTGACCACAGGTCTTGCTTTATGCTTGACCTTAAGTCTTCTAGAAGACTTTCTAGTGCATGGATTTCAACCACCCACCTGGCTTGGGAGAGGTACGTTTGCTTTCCTATGGAGACCCAGTCTTTCTCCAGTGCACCCCCTCTGCCCAGAGGCCAGTGGGGTGGGATTTCTGCTCTTCACTGGTGAGAGGTGTAGGAAATTCCGGTAGGTGTAAATAATGGAAACCATGGCTTAAGAAAACACCTTAGGGCAGAGTGCAGCCAGCCGGCCTCCGTCAGGGCCTGGAGCCAGGGTGTGAGAAGCCTGGCCTGGGCTCTGCTGCCTCTGAGTGTCTTTCCTTCCGGCTATTCTGCAGTTTTCCAGCCCCAGGGCTGGACATGGTGCATCCGTTCTGGCCTCTGCAGAGACCTGCCCTCAGTGTCTCTGGTTCCCCGTTCTAGTGGCCCAGGAGGGAGAATCTGACTGGCTCACCCAGAGGCAGGTGTCCAGCCCTCAGCCAATCAGCAATACCCAGGGGATGAGGTCACATGGAACAAGGAAGACTCTACCCACTTGCCAAGATGGGTTGTTCTTATTTCCTGAGTGGCAGAGCCCCCGTGAAAGTGACAGGTGTATTTTAGTGAGCTTTGCATCAGGGTGACTAATATACCCACCAAGAGCAGCTTAGAGGAGAAAAAGCTCATTTTTTTGTTTGTGCTTTCAGGGGTTTGGTCTTTGGTCAGTGAACTTCTTTGCTCTGGGCCCAAGGTGAGGCAGAACATCATGGCGGAAGGGCATGGTGGATGGAAGCTGTCAGCTTGTGGTGGCCAGGAAGCAGAGAGATTTGAGTGCAAGTGTCCAGGGGTAATATAATTCCCAAGGGCACACCCCAGTGACCTACTTCCTCTAGCCACACCTACTGCCTACACTTACTGCTCATTAATGCATTCAGATTATTAATCCACCCAGTGAATGGATCAACGGATGAGATTACATGCTCATAATCTATGGTCTCACGTCTGCACATTCCTGCATTGTCTCATCTGTGAGCTTTCCAGGGGGCACCTCAGACCTGCACCACAGCACGGGGTGCCTGTAGGCCTGTACTGCCACACAGTTTCAGGGTGACACACCGTGGATCCTAAGCCTGCCGCTGGCAGGACCTCACACACAGTGCTCCTCCCCAGGCCCGAGGACTGTCTTCTCCCTGCGTTGTCTTCTGGCTCTGTGTTCAAAGTTCTTCCACCTGGTCCCTGACCTACCAGGCTCCAAGGTCCTCTGTCCTGGATCAGAAATGTGGTGTCTGATCTCAGGCCGGCCCTCTGGGGCGGTTGTAAAGACAGTGACGTTCTTGGGAACTCAGAAGTAACATGCTGGAACAACTACTGTATCCTGGAGCCCTTGGAGCTGGGAGGGGGCGGCTGGGCCCCACGGGTGCAGATGGCCAGTGAGCTTGGTGGAGGAAATGACCCCTCTGGAGGCTGCCTGTGACCCCTCCTCCCCAGGCGACCCTGTGATTTGGTGTTGTGAGGAGAGCCGGCCTGTTGTCACACCCCACGGGATCCTGTTTTCCAGGGCTGACTAGTGCCGGGTACTGTGCTCAGTTGTCCAGTACTGATCCCAGCGGCGACTTTCCTGGAGCATGCTGGACAGTGCATCTCACACATGCCTGCATTCTTCTCTCCTTGTAAGACCCCCGGCGTTGTGCTGTCACCACCACCCTCGAGACCGTGACCGTGGTCACCCGGCTCAGGAGCAGTGCCACGGTGGCTTGAAGCGGGTCTGCTCTGCGTCTTCGCACACCTCCCGCTGCCCCGGCCCCCTCTCTATCTCACAGGAGGTTGTGCTTTTTCGTGCGGCCGGGCTCACGGGAGGAGCTTGAATGACGGGTGGAGAGAAGACAGGAAAGCAGAGGAGCAGGGACTCGGACTCGGGCTCAGGCTCAGCAGGACTGAGCAGAGTGGTTAGACCTGCAGCCGAAGACGAGCTCCCCCGGGTTTCCTTTTAAAGTGTCAGTTTTGCCCGTCGAGGCCACTGACAGCTCTGCCGGGGCCTCCTTTCTGTCGCCCACGCGAGGACCCGGTGTTGAATGGAGATGGTCCTTGGTCCCTGCGGATCGCAGATGGAGTCGCGTTGTCCTGGGAGAGCTTCGTCCCTCCGCTGCGCCCAGGAGTGCAGCCGCCAGCCTGCTCCCAGGTTCTGCAACCTGAGCCCCATCCTGGGAGAGGGGAGGGACGCGGCTGGCCGGCTCTGCGCAGCTTGGGGTGACTCCTGCCCCCTCTGCGGCCTGGGCCCAGCTCAGCACCAGCTCAGGGAGGGGCTGGGCGTGGGGGGCCTGGTAGGGCGGGTTCTGCGCGCGCGCAGGCGCGTGGGCGGTGGGCTGCGCGGGACGCTTCAGGCACTTACCAGCTCGCTCCCTAATTCTGTTCAAGGTGACTGTCAAAAATCAACCGGAGGCTCTGCTCATGAAAAGGAAAGTGCGTGCACGTGGTCCCTCGCATACTGATGCTGCTCTTTTTATCTCCTTGTAATTGCTCCCCGGGGCTCAGCTCGCCAGGTTAGAAGGCTCTATGACCGTGCACCTGGGTGCCACTGCAGCCTGGGGCGAGGAGGCCCATGGGCAGGGTGCGGGGGCTCAGCGAGGGCCCACCCCTTCTTTTTATACTTGATGCATTTATCTTTGTCTCACTGGGTGACTTAATGCAGGTGAAATGAGATGCTCTTGAGAGATGTGTCAGAGGGAAAATAACATCTTCCGACAAGTGAAGATGAAAAGAATGTTCTGGAAAGACATGTTCTGGTTGAAGTCGTCCCCGCGATTGATCACAGGCTTGATGAAATCAGCCTCTAATGCTGCGAAACAATTAGTAACTTCACCCAGCCCCCCGTGCATACATGCGTTGTCAACCCTGGCCATCCAGTTCCTAGTCCTCTGGTTGTGTGAGTGTTTAGAAGATGCATTTGAATTTCTTATCTCTTGCATCTTGGGTAAGTCCGTGCATTCCACGTCTGTCACCTGTCATCGAACCCTGAAGATCTCAGGCAAAGTTGAAAAATGATTGGCTTCTGAGGGCAAAAGACAGACGTGGCTCGGGAACTGCTGCTCTTTCTTCTGACAGTGGCTGTAGGAAACGGGCGCAGTGTGGAAGCCACAGTCCAGACTCTCAAAGGTGGACTGTGTCGGCTCACAGGGTTCAGACCTTTTCAGTGCAGTCTCATGAAGGAAACGCAGAGGCATTGGCCACGATTTGAGGGCAGGTGTGTGGGGCCCCCTGCAAAGCTACTTTCAGGTTTTACTGGTGGTTGTACTGGAAGGCAAGAAGTTAGCAGATGTGGCCCCCAGCCTGTTTTTGTAAATAAAGTTTTATTGGAACAAAACTACACCCATTCATTTGCATAACACTTACAGCTGCTTTGGGGGCAGAGGGATGAATATGGGACCTGTGAGGTCTAAGATACTCCCCTCCTGGCTGTTTTGGAGATGTTTTTTGCCTACTTTGTGTTAGAGCACGATTCTGCTTTTCAGACTTTCCAAAGTGGGAATGAGGACCGAGGCAGTGAGATCATTCAGTCAGTTCAGGGCTCCCTAGGACCACCATTTATTCTTGTGTCACCTCCTCTGGGTCACTTTTGTGTACCCACAGGGGTTATAACCTGGTATGCAGGAATTCTTGCTTCTTGGTAGCAATTCCAGCAAGTAGACTTTGCGGGAGTCAATGCTGGAGTCCCATATTGTTTTATTGGTGCATTGTAGTCGTACATAATGATGGAGTTATCGTTATCTGTTCACACATGCACACGATATGACTATAATCTGGCCAGTATCCCTCCCCAGCACTCCCTCCCCGCACTCACCCCAGGCCCCTTTTCTCTACTGATCTCCCTTTGATCTTGTCACCCTCCTTTCTTTTCCTTTTTCCTCTCCAGCTTCCACATGTGAGAGAAAACACCCGACCCTTGACCTTCTGAGTTTGGCTTACTTTGCCTAACACAATGGTCTCTAGCTCCATCTGTTTTCCTGCAAATGGCATGATTTTATTTTTCTTTATGGCAGAATAAAACTCAGTTGCGTATCTGTACCACGTTCTCCTTACCTGCTCATCCGTTGGTGGACACCCGGGCTGGTTCCATAGTGTGGCCATTGTGAGTGGCCACTGTAACATGGGTGTGCCGGGATCGCCATGGTGTTCTGAGTTCAGTTCTTCAGGGTAAGCACCGAGGAGTGGGACAGCTGGGTCCTATGGTGGCTCCAAGCCCAGTCTTTTGAGGAACCTCCACGCTGATTTCCATGACGGCTGTACTAATGTACAATCCCACCAACGGTTAGAAGTGTCCCTTTTCTCCACATCCTCTCCAGCATTGTTGATTGTACTCTTGATGACGGCCACTCTGCCTGGTGCAAGATGGAATCTCTGTGGTGTTGACTTGCGTTTCCCTAATTACTAATGATGTTGAACGTTTTTTCATTTATTTATTTGCCATTTGTGTTTCTTATTCTGAGAAGTGTCAGTTGCATTCATTTGCCCGTTTGTTAATTGGCTTATTTGGCTTTTTGGTGTGAAGTTTTCTTAGTTCTTTAGACATCCTAGATATTAACCCTCCGTCCGAAGGGGAGCTGGCAGGGACTTGCTCTCTCGCAGCTTCTCTCTTCACATTCCCGTTTCCTGTGCGGTGCAGAAGCTTTTCATTTCGTGCCACTCCTTTATTAGCTCCAGCGTTATTTCCTGAGCTTCAGGGTCCTGTGGAGAGGGTCGTGCCTGTGCCTGTGTGCTGGAGGGTTGACCCTGTGTTTTCTTCTAGGAGTTGCGTAGGCTCTGGTCTCACTCCTGGGTCTTTGACCCATTTTGAGTTGATGGTTGTGCAGGTGAGAGATGAGGGTCTGCTCTCATTCTCCTACATGTGGATCAGTTTTCCCAGCGACGTTTGGTAAAGGCTGTCCTTTCTCCAGTGTGTTTCTGCCCCTTTGTCGGGGATCAGATGCTGCGTCTGTGTGGGTTTGTCTCTTCGTCTTCCTTTCTGTTCCCTTGTGTGTCTGTTTCTATGCCACTACCAGGCAGCCTTCGCTCAAGTAGACTTTTGAGGCGAAAGTTTGCGATTCCTGTCATCATTGACCTGCGATTTATCTGAAAGTGCAGTTTTGTAGATAAAAAAGTGGTGAAAGAGCAACACGTTCCCGTGATTCAGCGGTGCTCTCGCGTTTGGTTGGTTCTGGGAGATTCCCTGTCTCTGCCGAAGGTCAGAGAGAACAGACAGGCACGCTGGCGTTTCTTCGTGCTGTTTAAAGTGGGGTTCTGGGTTGCTGTGTCTCCCGGGAGCTAGGGCCACCTTCTTGGGTGGTGGGATGGGCTGAATATTCCCCTCCCTGCCCGTGGTGATGGATCTGTGAGTGTGGCTTTCTGTGGCAGAGACTTCACAGAGGAGAGGAAGTTCAGGATGCTGAGATGGGGACACACTTCTAGCTTTTCCTGCATGGGCCCCACATAACTGCAATCAAAGTGTCCTATACACAGGAGGCAGAAAGAGAAGTGACAAAGGGCAGATGATGTGACCACAGAGGCAGCCACTGGAGTGATGTGGCCACCAGCCAGACCACACCCACAGCCCTCAGAAGCTGGGAGAGGCAGGGGGCAGGTGCTACTGGCCAGTCTCTGGAGGGAATGTGGCCCTGCTGACTCTTGGAGCTCTACCCTGTGATGGTGGCTTGGGACTTTTGGCTTCTAGAACTGAGGGAAGTGCACATTGCTTTAAGTGATCAGGTTTGTTACAGCACAGCTTGTTACAGCAGCCGTCAGGCACTCATACCATGTTTTCAAACTGCAAGTTTTTGCACAGTTTTGCAAGTTATTTCCTCTTTACTTGCTTAAGAAATATTTGCTGGGTGCCTTGTGTGTGGGCACTGTTCAATGGGCAGTGTACAAACATGCAGGGTTCTTGCCTGCTGGGATGTTGAGCTTAGTGGGCAGAAATCAACAAATCAAAGGGATGACTGACACGGGCGTGGGTGCTCGGTTCCAGGTGCTGTGCTGCTTAGAGGAAATAGCACCTTAGCACAGCCATTGCATTGTGCTCCCAGATCCCGAGGGCTGGGAATTTGGACCTCAGAGCACAGTGGGGAAGGCTGGGTTCCTGCCCCCTGTGTCCTGGGCCTCTGCTCCTGAAAGGCTCTGGGTTGTGGTGACTAAGCAGTGGGGTCAGGAATCATCGAGCAATCTGAGCCCTGGACTGGGTGAGTGGATGACTAGGCCTGCTAGGCAGTGTCCTCATGTGGCCACTGCATGTGATTGGGCCACCTAACCCCATGGCGTCCTCCTGGCACCATGTGCAAGGCCAGCTGTGTGGCCTTCAAGGATCCCACCTCCAAAGTTGAGCAGGGTCACTTGTCAAAGCAGTCTCAAGTCCAGCCAGATGGGAAGGGTGGGGACTGAGACCCCACCTCTTGGTGGCAGGAATGGCAAGATCATAGCACAGCAGAGTCTGTGGGTTGGGGAGGGGGCGGTGGTGCCACCATCTTTGGAAAACACAGTGTCCCACTCTGGGAAAATGAAGGGGCTGGTGTTGGCTGGGATGGGGGCTATTCTGGGTTGGTGGTCGGCAAAGCACTCTCTGAAAGGTGACATTGAATCTGAGTTCTTTTGGGGCAAAAGGAGCCAGCTGTAGGGAGAGCGGTCAGTGGTCCAGGCCACAGGAAGGGTGCACCCTCGTCAAACATGGGGATGGCATTGACCCATCAGCAATGCCTCAGCCTTGGAATGGACACCAGGCAGGCATAAGGAGGGTGAGGTGCCATGTCCCAGGGAGAGGGAAGACCCAGGGCAGGGGCCTGAGCTGGGCTTCCCCATCACCCCATCCTTCTCTTTGACTGCCTTTGCATTTAGCTTCTTTCTGGAATGATTTTTCTCCCCGCTCGTGGATGCTTTGTCTCCCCCACCAGATTAACACTGTGTGAGATCAGGACCTGCCTGTCTGGGACTCCTGCGCCCTCGTGGGCATGGGTGCCCGCCACACGGCTGGCTGTACCGAGTGGCGAAGGGGCTTCGTTCCGGGGCCTGTCTCCTAGCCAGGGAGCGGCCTGGCAGACGTCGCTCCTTGAGTCTGACATATGTAGCTGCGGTTGTTGTCACAGATAAGTGATTAGGAAGCACCCTGAGAATGTCATTAGCCTTCCCGATGCTTGGAATCTGTCCCTGGGTCAGGCTGGAACCCACTGACGTCGCTACTCACACGGGCCATTGGTCTTTTAAATGCAATTCTCTTTCCTTGGTTTGAAAAATGCTCTGTGCGCCGGGCGGGAACCGAGTCGGAGGATCCCTTTGTAAATGGTTTCTGTAATTAATCCCTGGGGACCTGTGACAGTGACATCCCGCCCGTTACTTATGCAGAGAAATAAAGATAAATGTGCCTGGATAATAGCCCTGGGAAGGGATGAGTCTTGCCTGTTTATGGGCCAGGCGGCCCACGAGGACACCATGCTGTTCATTAAGGCTTCGCTCTGGTTATGAGAGCTGAGATCTGCCATGGGAGGCCGAGGAGAGGACGGTGTGCGGGCCTTCCGGTGAGCCCCTGGTCGTCCCTGTTTACCTGGAGCGGACCGTCCACGCAGCTGTAGATCTGGCCGAGGCCTGGGAAGGGCGTCCCATCAGGCAGGACCTGAGCAGCACTGCGGGCTGTCCTGGTAGCTGCCGACACTCACCCTGAGGTTGCGGGGCCAGCCGGGTTGCACCTTCACAGGGACATGGGAGCCAGCGTCAGTGCCCAGAGAT
Organism: Glaucomys volans; assembly: GCA_020662805.1. Classification (NCBI taxonomy): domain Eukaryota; kingdom Metazoa; phylum Chordata; class Mammalia; order Rodentia; family Sciuridae; genus Glaucomys; species Glaucomys volans. The sequence goes on from JAJEJO010002036.1 coordinate 200,391, forward strand.
GGTTTCATCTGGCCATTTAGCCACCCTCCATTTACACCTTTGGCCAGCATCTGGGAGTCTTGGAGTTCCTGCTCCGTGAGCCTCAGGCTAGAACTCGTTCTGGCGAAGGGGGTCACGCCTGGATGGGCTCTAGAGTCTGCCGGGCTGCTGTTTCCGCCTAGGCACCTTCTAACCAGGCACCGACGCTTCCCTGACTTGGCAATATTTATCTTTAAATCAAACCTCTGGTTTTTAAACGTCATTGCCAAGTTTATTCCTGTCCTGAGTTGGACGCGTTGCTGGTTCCTCCTGGTTGGCTGTACCATTGTCTCCTTCTCGTGCGTGTGATAATCAACCCGGGTGTTAAAGAGCCTCCCATGCCCCCCCCAGCCCAAGGGAGGTGGCATGTGCGCCCCCTGGAGGAGCAGGCGGGTGCTGCGGCTGCGTCTTGCCTGGTTTGGTTGCTGAAGGTTCGGCCTCTGAGGGTTGGAGCCTTTGTCTTCCCAGTGAGAAGCTTCTAGTCTAGTGTTTAGACCAGCACGGATCCTGCCTTAAGTTCTGCAGCTGTCTTCATTGGCCATTTTGTTCTTCCTTTTCCTGCAAAATGTTGTACGGAAATATGCAAAATAGACTTTCTCAGATTGCTGTTTACCGACTCCCAGAGAATACTGGGAGTCTTCCCAGAGGGACAAGCCACTTTTCTTGGACGTGAAATGCAGTATCATAGCCCTCTTGCCTCTCTGGGGTGCCCAGGATGGGACCTTGCACTTGGGGTCTTTGGCGCTCTGATACCACTGAGTCAGAGATCCAGAGGGATGGTCTTCTTGCTGACAGACAGGGAGATGCTGCCCCCTGGGGAGTTGGGTGCAGATGAGAACCCATGTGTGCCACGGCCACGCTTCCTGGACCCCTGACCAGGATGCACTCTGAGTTCCATAATGCACAGAGGCCCGCAGGTCAGCTTGACGCAGCTGTGCCATGAGCAGTGGATCTGACTGGAGAGATAGGATCTTGACGGTGGAAGGGCTCCAGGGTATCTGGGCTGCTTGGAGGCCGAGCGGAGGGCTTCTCAGACCTGAGCAAGGCAGGGGAAAGGGTCATGTGTGCTCCCCAGCACCTGGGTTTGCGTGGCCCTTATTCCTCCAAGCAAAAGATGCAAAATGATGCTCCTTCAACTCCATCTGGCCGACACATATATTTTGGTTTTCTTAAGGTGCATAAAAACAGTGGTCAGTGGCCCACCGTGCTGGGTTTTGGTCTGTCTTGAAATAGGGGGAAGTCTTATGCTGGCCCTGCGTCCCCAGTTAGAAACTGGCTGAGGGGACAGGATGCTGGGCATGGGCCCCTTTCTATAGGGAGGGCTTGTCACTTGGCCATGGTCGCCCGCCACCTGCCCCTCTCATCTGCCCCCAACACAGGCAGGCAGTCAGTCCGTTATCGTTCCCCATTGTCTTTGATCTCTTGCTTTTCCGAGGGCAGAAGAGTATTTTTCCATTCCCCAGACTCTGTCAAAAATGAGAGGCATTTCCAGAGGGCTGTGTTTCCAGAACAACAGGAGAGAACATCTTTGCCGAGGTGAAGTTCATTGCCGGTATTTAATATTCAAGCTGAGCGTGTTGGCTGCCTCTGTTCACTGACGTGGCTGTCTGGTCCCTGCAGGTATTTGACTTTCCGACCCCCTGAATCCTGCTGAGATTCGGGGAGGGGCCCTTCCAGGCAGACAGTGGCGGGGAGCACCTCGCCGGGCCTGGTGCTCCCAGATGCAATAAGCCAGCCCCCCGGCCTTTGGAGTGGGGCAGATTGGAGTCGGTTTCCTCCTTAATGAACGAGCCGAAGAGCTCGCAGCAGGGGAGGCTTTTACCCGGCAGTTTCCACTTAGAACGTCTCTCTCCCACTCAACAGCTGAGCCGGCTCTTGTGCATCACCCTGTGGATCTGGGGTGGCAGTCTCATGTCTGTGGGGACACTGATCTCCCCGTGTGAGGGCAGATTCCTTCCATAACGTGTCCACAGCTTCCTCTCTGCCTTCAGAGAAACGTGGACTCTTGGCGCAAGTGCAACTGCCCCGTAGGGCATAAAATAAGCAAGAGCCCAGTGGCTCTGGTCTGCCCTGTTCTCAGAGATTGGCAGCTTTTTTTTTTTTTGAGAATTTTCCAGCTCAGCATGGTTGGGTTTCAAATCTGGGCTTAGGACCTTCTCATTTCCTGTCGTAAAAAAACCTCCACAACTGTGCTGCCCAGGTCTCCTCTGGGTCTGTCATGATCTCTTGACAAGTGCGTGGTGTTTGGATGGTGCTTGCCGTGGGCTGAATGGGTTCCCTCGTCAGAGCCCAGCTGCTGGTCCACGTGCCACAGGGCATTGGCACGTCAGCTTTCTCTGCTGCTCTGAGACCATGCAGCTGGAGAAGGAGCAAGTTGCCTGGCACTTGGGATGGTGCTATGGTTCGGACCTCGGGTGTCCTCCACAGGCCATCCTGGGGCAGGTGTGACCTGCAGCCGGAAGGCAGGGAACCATGGCAGCTGGGGCCCAGGAGGGGGCTTCTGTCCCTGGGTCATGCCCTCGCAGGCCCTTCCTTTCTCTGGGCTGCGGCCACGGTGGGCTGCCTCGCCCCAGGCCCAGCCCAGGAACCCGCGGGATTGTGAGCCAGGAGGTGGCTTTTCTCTTGATTTGTGAATCGTCTCAGGAATTCATTCTAGTGACGTTTACAGCTGGACCTTGTTCCTGGGCACCTCCGCGGGGCCTCCCCTCGGGCACCATATGCTGGCCAAGTGGGTTGGGCGCCATGTCTGGGAAGAGGGAAGCTGCTCCGTGCAGAGGCCCCAAGGAGCAGGGGCTCCTTTGCATGTCACCGTCCCCTGTGGGCAGCTGCTCTGACCTCTGAGGTCATTTGGGTTTTCCCAGCTCTTTGCTGCCATGCCTGACCTGGGGACTGCCCCTCACAGTCAGGGCTGGCTCATCCGTGTAGGGGCTGTGACTGGGAACTGCATGCATGGCCTGGGCTGGGTCCTAGCCTGGAAGGGAGTCCCGGGGCGCAGCCAGCGGCAGGGGAGCCTGGGAAAGGGACCCTCTGTCTCTGCGAAGCTCCAGGATGGGGGCTTCGGTTATGAAAAGAGGAGGGAGAGAGAAAGCTAGAATGAGCTGTCATCCCTTTCCCTCTGCCTGTCAACAGGCCCCTGGTCATAGAGAGATGCTTCTCTGCCACCAGGAAAGTCACTCTGCAGGTGCGTGATGGGAGGTAACTGAAGCTTGTGCTCACCGTCAGGAGACAACAGGGATTGGTGGGGACTGTGGCTCCTTGGAGGATGTGAGGCATCCTCCTCAACAGTGACAGCTATTTGAAGCCTGCAGGAATAGGAGCTTACAGTTAACAGACTTGGTTTTTCAAGAGAAGCCAGAAATCTGCATTTTGGTTTTTTTTTTAAATGAGAAATTTCTTGATTTTTCAGTCTTGGCTATGTTTACGAAATGCGGTGTGCAAATCACGTCTGGCCTGTGGGTCTCCAGCGTGGTCCCTGCAATGGGGCTGCTATCCTGTGACTGGCAGAGCATGGGGACCTACCAGATCCCTGAGTGGGGCAGCTGTACTGAACTTTGATACGGGGAGGGTGGCCACGCGGGTCACTTCCTCTGGAGAGCAATTTGGCATTATCTGTCAGAGTCACAAATGCGCACAATCTTTAGCTCATTTCTGAAGTTTGTCACCCAGAGAGAGTGTCCATGTGCAAATTAACCTGTGCTTGAGGCCTTCACTGCCACCCTGCGGTAGCAAAGGCCAGAAGCAACCTGCCGATCCCTCAGGAGGGGCCCGATGGAGTAAAACCGGATGCGTTCACACAATGGCATGATGTGCATCCATCAGCTGGCACAGGGGCGGTCGCCGTGTCTGCCAGACATTGCTAAGCAAAAACAGAACAAAGCAAGCTGCACATTGGTGTGGTGTGCACCCATCTGTGTTGAAAAGCAGAAGCATAGTGTGTGTGTATGCGTGCACTTTTGAATACATCAGATGTTTCTGGAAGGTTCAGAAGGAACAGATGACATAGGTTGCTTCTGGGGAGCTGAGTGGCAACAGGGGAGCAGAGGAAGGGAGGTAGTTTACTCTGGAATCTTGTATTTTTTTAAGGTTTGAAGACATGAACGTCTTACCTTTTCAAACATAAAGAAAATTTGGTTTGCAAAACCAAGGAAGAGGAGTGAAGCTCAGAGAGGGTGAGGGTTTCCTGGGTGTCACACAGCAGTGGGGAGCTAAAATCAGCCCCCTCTGTGTCTCGCGGCGCCTGGTTTGGTTGGTTTCCTTGGTAATCTCCCCATGCTGCCAGAGTTTGCTCTTAGAGGCTGTTCAGAGGAACCTCTCTCTACCTGATCAGCCAGCAAGTGGAATACATTTTACCAGCTGGTATAATTAATTTGGCCCTCTGCGGGCCAAATTAATTTTCCTGTGTCTGGGTGCTCACAGCCTTGGGGCAGAGCCCCTTCTGCAGGGGCTGGGGCTGCAGGATCCTCTCGGAGATGCTGCCTCTGCCAGCAGTTCCTCCAGCAGCTGGACCAGTCTCCTTGCGCTCCGGTCACCTGAGCCTCGGGGCGGCAGGTGCCGGGCTGGGTGTTGTTGGGATTCCGGTAACGTGGAGTCTCCTTGCCTCGCCCCCTTCACCCAGCCGTGCCAGGAAAAATAATGATCTCTTGGCTGCAGGAAGCGGGTGGCAAACGCGGGGCCTTCGTGGAGCGAGGCAGGGAGCCTTTCTGGGCCCCGCAGAGACGCCGCGTCAGTGACATTTTTCTTGGAGATTAGAGAGAGTTGGGAGCTGCGCGGGCCTGGAGCTGGTAATTAGCTCCTCACCTGCGTCCTGAGGGTCCTCCGCAGGGCTGCTTGTCAGGGCTGCTGGGGAGGACGGACTGCTCCAGCCAGGGCGAATCAGTCCTCCTTTGCACAGGACCAGAGCCCCGGTGTCCAGGGACTATGTTGTTCCCCTGTCCCTGGTGCCAGGCTCTGAGGCCGACCTGACCCATCCCTCATGCCGTAGGTGTAGATACAGCCTGAATTTGGCTGCAGGAAAGAGAGGACTTGAGTAACCTCGGGGTAAGAAGCAAGCCCGCTCCCGCTTATCTCCAGGGTGGAGGGAGGCACTACAGCAGCGCCACCCAGCTTGCAAGCCTGGCCAGCTCCTGGCCATTCCTGAGGGCGGGCTTCCCTTCCTGGTCCCAGGTCCAGCCTCCACCGAACCTCCCACATGCCACAGCAGGAAAAGGGGGAGGTAGGAGGAGGCAGGGGAGGCAGGGAGGCTAGGGAGCCTGGGGAGGCCACCCTCTGCAGGCATCCGTTAAGTCGTCTGCTCTGCCCCAGGATACGCCCCCTTTCCCGAACCCTCCTGCTCTTCAGCCCCCAGGGCCATGTGGTGGTGGTGCGCAGGATACATCTTGGGAATGGACTCAGAGGCAGTGGATGGGCGACTGAAAAGAGGAAACGGGAAGGAGGGAAAACCAGCCCAAGGTTGCACGATGGGGCTGGTTACTCTGTGGGTACCTGGGAGCAGTCCTGCTGGGCTTACTTCCAGGAGCAAAGCAGCACCAGGGGTCGTTTGCCTGAGACCTAGAGTGGCAGCGCTGGCCACAAGTCATCAATTCCCTTGCGGTCCAGCCTTGCGCATGCGCAGACGGGCTGGCCAAGCTCCTGCCAGATTCCCGGCACAGAGCAAGAGACAGGGGCAGCCAGGTGTCTCAGGCCCCACAAGCGCCCAGGTTGTGGCTGCAACCACTGGCAGGAAGGCTGCAAGGCGGGGCCAGGCTGAGCTGCAAAGCAACCTGGGAAATGTAGTTTTCTGGCTCAGTGGGCGGGCACCCAGGGAGATGGGTGGAACCAGCCGCGGAGCCTGGCGCACGGTGACGCTGCTCTGTCCTGCTGTCAGGGCTCGGGCCAGGCTAGCGGTCCAGACGTGGTTGAGGACACCTGGCCCCAGTCCTTTGGCCATGCGCGGCCAGCGGCCCTGCATCACTAGGACCCTGATGAGACCCCGCTCCACCGGGGCCATAGATCTATGGGCACCGTGTCTGTCCCGTGGGGCTGACGGGCAGGCGAGGAGGCCAGAGATGGGCAGCCCCCCGCAGTCGGCCCTGGCGTCCCTCCGGGCTCGTCTGCCCTCTGCGGACTTTGTGAACGACGAGAAGTGGTCACGCTGCGCCTGGACATCAGGCAGCCAGGACCCCTGTGCAAGCAAGGTGGCAGGGACTTTAAGCCGGTGATGCTCACCCGCGAGGTCACCTGAGGGCACGCTGGTCAGCATGACGCTGGATCACATGATAAAAAGCAAACTTTACAAATGCAGATGTCACTCCCTCCTTGGAACCTTGTCCATCCCAGTGGGATCTGGGCCCTGCCTTCTCTGCTCTCCCGCCTGACACCAGGGCCACACTCCAGGCTGAATTTCAGTTCTCACGTGCCCCCTGCACATCTCCTTTCCTCCCGTCTAGGCTGCTCTTCCCTTCTTGGTCCCCTCTGCCCTCTGGCTGTACCTGTTCCTTCCCTTTCCAGCTGCAGGCTGTCTTAGACCCTCCGGCCAAGGCTCTGAGGCACACACTGTACTGTTATTACTTGTTCAGTGCTCTTTCCATTTAACTGGACTGTGTGCTCCATGCAGAAGGCCAGGAGCAGTGTTCATCCTGTTCCTGGTGTCTGTCCAGGGCACTGCTTGTGAGTGCCAGGTCTTTGTGGAATGGATGGATGGATGAACACGTGCTCTCTCTCAGAGCCCAGGTGGCTTCTCTCCAATGAATGCCCTTGGTTCCTGGGGGAAAGAGGGCCCAGAGCCAGTGCCAAGCCTCTTCTGCCACCCAGGGCAGCTCAGAGCTCAGGCTTGGTTGCTGGATGGCCTAAAAGTGTGGCTGTATATTAGTCATAACTGTGCTGCTACCCACGCTCAGCACAGGGATCTGCCAAGCGGGAGCTTAGTGAATGCACCAAGTTGGTGGGACACTGCCTCCTCCTGGGCCTTGGGTGTATTGCAGGCTGCTCTGCCATGGTGTTGGCCAGGCTGACTGTCCTTCAATTCCTAAAGCTCTGTACCTGCAACTGAAAATACCCACAAACCCAAGGTATCCCCACTCCCCAAAATAAAGCAAACTCAATGAGCAAATTCAAATAAAGGCCAAACTATCAGTTCTCCTGAACACGTGCACTTAGAGAAATATTGAAAATTTAAACAATACAGGAAAACATAAAGGATAAAAATAAGAGCCAAGCAGGAAAGTGCACTCAGTTATTGTTTTTTCTTTCTGCCAGTCTCCTTTCTACATATGTTGACACCCAAGCAAACACGCGTGTGCACACACACACACACGCACATCACTGGGCTGATTATCCCAAGTGTGAAGGCTTAAATCTGATTTTTCTTTCACTTTTACAGGAGATTTTGAACATGTTCCTTTGTCTTCTAAGTTATCCAGGTGTGAGCTTTGAAGACCGGGGCACTGAATGCAAAGGTGTATTTTATTTAGTCATCCCATAATTTCGAGCAATCGGTTTTCTGCTGATCTTTCACCGCCAGACATTTATTGCGTGAATTTTCTTGTATCACCGATTCTTATAAAATTCTTAGCAGTGCAGTCCCTGGGTTAAGGATGTGAATATTTTTCAGTGTTTTGATTCATTTTGGCAAATTAACTTTTAGAAAGATTATCTGTTGACATCCCCGCCGATGATATGTGCGTTTCTTCTCTCTGCGCCTTCAGCAATAGTGATTATTATAATTTTTAAAAAGTCAAGTTGAGAGTCTCCAATTACCTGCTCAACTTCAGGGACCAGAGGGGTGTCAATGGAGTTCTGACTGGCGTGCGAATACGGCGTTACTCTTTATTAAAGTGTTTATGTGTCACTTACTCCCAGACAGGATGTGCCATGCCCGAGTGAACACAGAGCTACAGCTCGGTCCTTAAAAAGGTGGTTTTCACTTGGCGTTTGTTGAAACACTTCCATGTGTCAAGGATGTTCACCCCGTGTGGACCTTGGGGCCCGATTCTGCATTCTTCATGGATTTTCATTCCCACCTCTGTTTCTGAAAGTTAACGATTTCCCCTGTGTGCTTAGATACAATGCTCAGTTCCAGTGACTGGGTTTGGGGTGGTTTTAAACCCCCGCCCCAAACTCTTCAACACCCTTTTGGTGGAGAGGGGTCTGTGTCTCCTGCTCTGAGTCTGGGTGGCCTTGTGACTTCTGTGAGAGCAGTAGGAAGATGCTGGACGGCTCCCGAGGGGCCCTCCAGGGCACCGGGCTCTGGCCTGGTTTGCTGGGGCTCTACCTTGAGGCCACCCCAGGGTAACGAGGCCACGTGCAGTGTTCCTTCTGAGAGTCCCCGCTGTCCTGGCCTCCCAGTGATCCTCACCCCAAAGTCCTAAGATGTGAGCGAAGGAGCTGTTTAGGAAGTGGAGTCTCCAGCCCAGCTCTCTGGGCTCACCCGTTGGAGCCGCCTCCAGACTCAGTTTCCCTGAGGCTCCAGACACCAGGGGCAGTCCCGAGCCATGTCCACTGTGCCGCCATTCTGATTCCTGACCCACAGAACCCACAAACACAGTGCAGTGCTTACCACCCTAGGCCATCAGATGTGGGGCAGTTTGTTGCGTTGCCATAGTAACCACAACAAGGTCAGAGGCCACAGTCGACCTCAGAGTTCCTGCGTCAGAATTGCAGATTGCTCCCCAAGAAGAACGCCTGTCTCTGGGACCGTCTGGAGTTTGCTTATGGACGGCGCTGGCTTTGTGGCCCAGGCACTGGCAGAGATGCCAGACTTCAGCTCACCAGGGCTGCAGATGCGGTGGCTCGCCAGGGGTGTGACGGGAAGTCTGAGGCCCCTGCCCAGCTCTGCCCAGCCGGCCTCCGGCCGAGTCTGGCGTTTGAGATCCTGTGGGATTCCGCAGCCCACCCCGCAGGGAACCGCAGGTTGGCAGAAACTCTTTTCCAGGGATGGCCCAAGGATGTCGCCGCCCCACTCATCACAGCCAGCCGGCGTCCGTGCCCTGGGCAGGAGCCCCGTCTGCCCGGGCCTGGTGTGGCGTGGTGGGAGGGTTGCCTGGAGTCTGGGGTCCCAGGTGCTGGGTGTTTGAAGCCTCCCTCCATTCCCAGGTGGGAGAGAAGTGGGATGTGCCCTTCCGCAGGACGCTCTCAGCTCCCTCCACCTTGCCTTCTGGTTCTGCTGCCACTGGCCCCTGTCTTCCACAGCCTTGACCCTCAGGCCCCGTGCTCAGCCAGCACACGCTAGGCGGGGGGACGGGGGCTTCCAGCTGGAAACTGCTTCCCGGCCTCGCATGCATGGATTTCATGCATTAAGTAACTAATTCCATTCTTTGTTTTTCTGCCACATCTGGGGCAACTGTGGGTTTCATGCTCCTGGAAGCCCTCTGTAGACCGTCCTCCACGTTGGGGGTGGGAGCAGAGGTGCCAGGGTTCCAGATGCCCAGCCCAGGGGCTCATGTATCTGCAGGGAGCCTCTGTGGGTGACTTGGGGGTTGTTGGGGACCATACTTCCCGTAGCAGAATGCACTGGTGCTTGGGGCCTCTCTGACCGGGGGCTGGATCCTCCCACTCAGGTATCAGCTCCCCCACGTCTAGCGGGTGGCCAGAGGGAGCCCTGCAGGGCCTCTGACCCCAGGCCCAGGCCTGTCTCTAAGCGGCGCCAGGTGGCTCCATTCCTCGGGGGGCGTCCTGGTTGCTGGCACTCCCATGAGCTCTCAGAAGGAAAAAAATAAAACCGAGTTGGCACCACACCCGAGTGGCATGTGGCACGGGCGTGTGCGGTTGGATTATTTTTATTTATGATTGCTGATTCACGATCGTCTCCATGGCAATGGGGGAGCTGAAGGCGGAGGGAAGGAGCGGGTCCTCGCGTTATTAAATGACCCAGCAAGAGGAAGGAGAGCGCTGGACACACTAAGGACTGACCTCATAGGGTGGCTGTGCCCCGCAGGTCGTCACCGTCCCCACTGCCCCTCCCTCTGAGGGGCAGAGCCTTGTTTCAGTGCCTCTTAGGCCAGACTCAGTGCCTCTTTAGGCCAGACGCAGCCTCAAGTCAGGGTCAGGGTCAGGGTCAGGTTTGGGGTCAGGAGGCCGCTGGAGAGGGCAGGGGGTGCGCTCTGTTCGGGGAACCACTCATGGGGCTTTGTGGACACTACATTCATGACTTTCTTTTTATGGACTTGAATCGAAGTGAAATCATCTTTATAAACCGACTATAAGGACTATAACACCAAGCATCCAGGTGCCGGGCCCCTGGTTTAAGGAATCTGAAGGGTACCTCTCATTTCTTACACAGGGCACACACTGACGTTGGGGAGCCCTGGTGTCCACTTCCCTGATGCCCCTGAGTTGGTCCTCTCATTGTTGTAGCAGATCCTTATTAACGTCCCACTCTGGAAGAATGTTCTGGCTGCACGATGCTGTGTGTGTCCTCCACTTTGAAGCCCTCTCTGGGCCCTTCCCCAGCCTTGCTCCCTCTCCTCCCAGGAAGAGCCTCAGTCTGAATTTGGTGCCTCTCCTTCCTCTGTACTGTGGTTTTGTCCCTTAGCCTCCGTGGGTGGAATTTCACTTCCTTTACCTGAGGTCCTCTGAAGTCTCTCTGCTCTTTACATTTCCCTTGGGGATGGTGTGGCGGTTCACCAAGTTCTCCTCTGGGAAGTGGTGGGTGGAGCCTGTCAGAGCCATGGCAATGGCTGGGAAGGCAAAGATGGACTGAGTCCCTCCACCTGGCTGGGTCTTGCTTCCAGGGAAACAAAGGAAATCGGTGAGAGTGATGGGCAGGATGTCCAGGCGACTGACTGCTACTGCGGGGACTTTCTTTGCCTGAAGCTGTTGGGCAGAGTTTCCTAGATGGTAGGTAACCCCCAGGGGGGTCCTGGCATCAGGCCAGATGTTAGCCACCTGCCTTCCTAGCTTTGGGGGCCACTGTCGTTCCTGTAGTTCTGTTATTTTGCAACCTTTGAAAGCTTTAGCTAAAAAAAATTTGCAAGGCAAATGTCAATGATAACTGACCAATGTCCTTCTGGTGGCCACAGGTCTTGACTGGCAATCAGCACCACACGCGAGGAGTCCGAGTGGGGTGGGGTTCACGCATGCGTTCCTTCATTTCACACACTGTCTGCATCTGCTGGTTGTTTGGATGCAGAATAAATGAAGGTGGAGCAGACCTCGTGCTTAGGGCCGTGATGGCCCTGGCTTCTGTGCTGACCTCCACAGGGTCAGATGACTCCAGCTGGTAGTGGCAGCTGCCAGCAGCAGGTGCGTAATCCGTGCACCGAGCAGCCTGCAGGTCTGATCGCAGTGGCCGGCTGCACAGCCACTGTGGGCATCTGGCTAATTAGCACAGAGCCATCAGATGCGATGGCCTCTCCAGCCCCAGACTCCTCTAATGATTGGTAGATAGACCTCTGATGAACTGGCCCTGGGCTGTGCTTGACCTGGCGTCTCAAGGCTGCTGGGCGTCAGTCAGGGCTGAGTGGCGGGGCTGTGGGGGAGAGGATGATGGTTTTCTGCGGGGAAAGTGAGAATGTCTGTGCGGGTGTGGGTCCCTCGTGCCTTGGGGGCTGCCTGTCAGTTAAGCGAGGCTTCCATTCGCCCTTGGCTTTGACCTGACTCCTGTTGGTGAGGCTGTCAGTCAAATAAATGGAGGCCCTGGTGTCTCCCCTGACAGCTGGTGCTGTAGCGACTGTCTGAGAGCCAGGGAGGTGAGCGGCCTTCCAGAGGCGGGCGTGACGCTTTGATCTGGAGAGAGGGGCTGCTCAGGGAGCTGCTGTCGCAAGTCAGCAGGGGAAGATCTCCTGGAGGTGCCAATGTGGGCACGATGTGGGCACGATGTGGGGCACGATGTGGGGTTCCCACCAAGTGACCTTGTGCGACACCTGCTCGCTGCGTGGATTTAATGAAGGGGTGCCGGCAGCAAGGCTGCTCTGCTATCTGGGCACCGCGGGTTGGCATGTGCGAGTCTCGCCTCCAGGTCCTGGAAGGCGAGCTGGCTGGGAAGGTGGGGGCCCTTGTGGACAGTCAGGTTCGGGTGGGGTCGTTAGGGTGGGCCCTGATGCAGCGAGGCTGATGTCCTTACTATGAAGAGGGGACAGACGTGTGCAGAGAAGGAGGCCCTGTGAGGATGGGGGCCGAGATGGGCGACGTGTCCTCCAGCCCAGGTGGCCCAGGACTGTCCTACCCCCCAGGGAGGCAGAAGGCGTGGAGGGAGCTCCCCTTGCAGTGGGCATGGCCCCGCCAACACCTTGGTTTCGAACTTGTGGCCTCTAGAAGTGTGGGAGGATGAATTTCTGTTGTTTGGAGCCACCCAGTGTGGGGTCGATGGCTGTGGCAGCCCTAGGAAACAGATGTCCTCAAAGCCAGACCCATGGCCACCATTTAAAAGCAGATTTCATAGAAAAATCTGGATTTCTGGCATCTCTGGAAAGGGAAGACCTGTTCCCACCGGGCTGGTATTTCTGATGGGCATTCGGTCAGTGCACCAGGGTCCCATCTCTCCTCGCTGCCCTGGCAGCAGCCTGCCCGGCCAGCTGTGCTCCCACCTGGCCCTCCGCAGCTGGAGCTTATGGCCTCTTCCTTCTAGGGGGGCCTGGGGAGGAGGCTGAGAAAGGCCCGTCCCTGGCTTCCTGGCTTCTAGAGCAGCGATTGGGTTCAGTCTGCCCCACGGTGTGTTTTATGAATAAAGTTTTATTGGAACACAGCCATGTCTTTTCCTGTGGGCCTGCAATTGCCATCGCAGGACAACAGCAGCCTGTGTGGCTTCAGCGGAAGCCTTTGTCTGCAGAGCAGAGCGCATTTCCTCTCCGGCCCTCTACGGAGGAGTTTGCCCACCCGACCTCATCAAGGAATCCAGACCTTTATGGGAACTCTGTTTTTAAGTGGCAAGGAAGTTGGTTTTTAATTTCAAAAACTGAGCTGTCGGTAGGGACCTCTTTCCACGTCAGTGTCTGTGAGCCTCCATCACGTTGAGAACCCTGCAGCTGTGGATGCGCTGACCTACTCTTGCCTGACGCGCAGGTGGGCAGCAGTGGCTGAACCCGGCCGCTGAGCTCTTCATGGGAGACCGGGGAGGCCGTGCCTGAGAGAGCGGCTCAACCCAGGCGTGGGCGCCGTAGCCTAGGCGGTGGATCGTGCCCTGTGCGGAGGAGGGTGAGACACCCTGGCTCTGTAGTGGGGAGAGTCTCTGGGGCTGTGGGAGCCGCCGTTGCTCAGGGTGCTGAAATGGAAGAGTGGCCGAGACACTCTTTTGAGCGTCCCCCTCTGAAGACCTAAGAAGGGACAGCCCTGCCCAGCTGGGAGATCATCCCTGGCCGGGAGACCTGCTTGACTACTTCTGCTCCAGAACAAATGGCCACACCTAGCCCAGCTTGGGGAAGGTTCTGGTCTGCCTTGCTCCACAGGGAAGAGCATCATGGGTGGAGACATGGCCACTGGTGCTGGGTGTTTGGGCCTTGGCCACGCCTTCGCCCTCCTGGATTGGAGGGCAGGGGCTGGTTGCTGGTCAAGGTCCTTTAGAGCTCCAGGGGACTCATCTGTGGTTGGCTGGCTCCACCTGTGTGTGCAGACTCTGGCCATGAGGGCTGCTGCAGGCGTTGAAGGTGTGCATCAAGTTAGCCCGGCAGGGTCTACTGCAGCCCTGACCTGTGGCTGGCATCCAGGAACTTGACCCTGGAGCTGTTCCCTGAAGGATAGGCATGTCCCCTAGGTCCTGCCCTGCATCAAGAACGTGATTTCTGCTGACCTGCTTTCCTTGGAGGAGTCTGGGATTTGGGTACACACCAGCATGGGGGCTGAGGACCTGGAGCCCGGGGTCCCTGACGGGCTCTCTGGGGCAGAACCATCACCTCTGTGTTGTGGCATTTCTGTTCCTGGGGGAGCAGATTGCTCTGTGTGACCCTCGAGGGCCGGGCAGAGAGGACGAGGAAGCCTGTCCGTGGGTCTCTGTGAACTGGCCTGTCCCCAGGGGTCTCGTGTGGCCCTAGCTGTAAGTGCAGTGCTGTGCTGAGCCCAGGAGGCCATCTGGAGAGTCGCCACACGGTGGTCTCAGGAAAGCCCTCACGGCACGGTGGGCAATTCCTGCGTGGAAAGAGTTCCCAGGGCCTGGTCCATGGAGACGTCGTGATGGGTGCATCCGCCAGTGTGCCAGCCTCCGACCTGCCGGCTGTTGGAGCCGTCCCCACAGCTGTGTGTTTAAAGCTGACGACTCCTCGGGGCAGGGTTGCTTCTACCCCACCCTGCGGATGGAGACTGGTGCAGGAGGTTCAGGGACCGTCACAGCTCAACTGCACAGGGGACACAGGTGTCCTCGCCAGGAGGAACCTGGCACTTGGCCTTGGGTGGAGAGGGGACAGCAGGCGGCTCACTCATGCAGATTGGGCCTTCAAGCCTGGGAAGTGGTGAGGCCTTGGCAGGGTGAAGCCCAGCGGTGCCCACGGGAGGCTGGGAGGGCGCAGAGGGTGGGCCAGGGGTCGCGGGCACCTGGGTTTGCTTTGGTGGTGGGGTGGCTCAGGATGCAGCTTGGGAACGCACCTTGCCTGGTGGGGTGGCAGGGTGTCGAAAGATTTCCCTGTAGAATTAAAATGCTTCCTCGGGGGGAAGCGTGGAAGGACCCAGGCTGGGACCAGCCATGTCCTCGGAATCTGGGGTTGCCCTTGGCGTCTGGCGTTTGGACTTCCACTCCCTGGAAGTGCCCTGCCCAGCGTGGCCTGCTGTCTGGAGCACAGTGTCCCCTCTGCCCGTCCCCATGATCGCAGGATGGCAGTGGGGTTTCATCCCAGGCAAGCTCTGAGCCCTTGGCCCCCGCTCCTGGGCCTGTGTTATGAGGGGCCCTGAGATCAGGGAGAGGGATGAGGTGCTTACCTGGTGTCCTGTTTGCCGGCTGGCACCCTGCGCGTCCTTGGCTGAGTTCGTCTCTGTGTCGGCCCTCCACCCCCTCTGCCCTCCCGCACCCTGCGTGCCCAGACTGCTCAGCATGTTCCTGGTCCTGCCCTGGGAGGCCTGCCACCTCTCCTTCCCTCCAGCTCACCTGGGTCTGCACTCCCCTTCTGGGGACCGTTCAGAGTCCCTTCAGGGAGCTCCTCCAACCTGCACTGCCCTGGCCGTCTAGGACCAAAGGCTGCCATCTGTCCTGATTCCCACGTCCTCCCCCTGCTCCCTGGCCTCCACTCCTCCTGACACATCCCCCTGCTTGGCTGGCCTCTCCTTGACAGTGAGCCCCCAGGGCAGCTACACTGTCCCCCCCAGACTCCGCACCCTCTTTCCTGAGCAGTAGATGTGAGCGGAGGGCAGCACCCTGCTGTGGATCCAGGATCTGGAGTGCCATTCTCAGGGCCACCACGTGAGGCCCCGTGACCTTGGATAAATCCTTTGACCTCAAACTCTGAACAACACAGAGAGCTTGACTCGCTGGGTGTATGTGTGAGATCAGGTGTCTGGTGCTCTCCCGGCCCTGGGAGCATAGTAAGTGCTTGTTTAACACCTGTGGGGAGCTGTGGTTCTTGTCCCTCCTCTGTCTGCCTCCTGTCCCATCTGCTGGACTCCTAGGTGACCACTCCACGTGGTCTCTTCACCTTGCGTTAGAATGGCCCTACAAGAATCCACTGGGTCTGCTGGGTGTAGCTGGGCGCTGTGGGGCAGGAGCATATTTTATTCACCCTTGGAAGCCCGGACCTCCAGGGGAGCGTGGGAACGATGGCCCCCACCCTGGGCAGTAGCCCCTGGTCCCACGGCAGCCTGCAGTTCCGGTTTGGTTTGTGTGAACACGAGCCCCCTTTTAGAAGCCCCAGGGGACTTGCCAAGTGACAACCTGAGTGACAAATCCTCTTGTAAAATGTGGAGTCACTAGATCGTTCTGCTTTGTGACTCTGGGGCCGCTCACACGAGGCTCCTCGTAGCAGGAGCAGCTTCAGCAGCGGGACCTGCTTATCGCGTTCCAGCCGAGCTCCCGGGCTTCAGCAGGCTAAGCTGGTGCTTATTTCAACCCATTGACTGTGGATCGTTTTCCAGAACGATATCTCCAACTCATGGAAATTAAGGGGGGTGCTGGAGGTCTCGGGGCTGGGCTTCTGTCGGGCTGAGTGCCGGCGCCTGGTTCCTGGCAGAGGCTCCGCTGTCCGAGCTAAGGGGACAGAAGTGATAAAAACCAGGAGGACACTGGGAATGAATGATCTGGCCTAGGACATGCATAATTACCAGGGGTGTCAGTCTCTGTAATGAGGTGTCGATGGACCACGTCCAGGGCATGAATCAGCGGGGAAGGGAGTGAGGGGACATGTCCAGTGGGATAACTGAGCATCTGAGCAGCCCCCGATCGCAGCAGCCTGGCATGTGCCTTGACACACAGATGCATGACCACCTCTAGGCGGGGTTGAGACCCACCACTGTCCACTGCTCCCTCCAGGACAGGTGCTCTGTGTGCACGAGGCCACCTCCACCCTGGCCCCTTGGGCTTAGGGCAGCCTTTAAAATCACCCTTGTGTTTTACAGACGAGGAAACCGAGGCCCAGGGAAGGGAGCAGAACCCCCGACCCCGGGTACTTGAACCTCCCTCCACCTTGTCTTTGGCCTGCTGACCACCCAGGCCACCCCCTCTTGGGACTCCAGAGGGGACCCACTGGACTCGTCTCTCCCGAGGGTCAGAGCTCTCTAGGAAGAGGCAAGTGGCTTCCTCTGCCGGTGGATGTTGGTCTTGGGACTTGAGTGGCTAGTTTATGGGAGTAGACGTGCGTGCATGTGTTCAAATTCAGAAGGGACACATGGAAAACTAGGTCTCTCACCCTCCTGCCCCTGTCCCCCAGCCTCCCCAGCTCCTTCCCAGTGGCAGCTGGTGTTAGAGGTTTTATGTATCCTTCCAGAAAGTTCTCTCTGCATGGATGAGCAAGCCCGTGTCCACTGGTTGATTCACACCCCAGTGATGGCTTGTGTACTGTGTGCCAAGCACTCGGGTAGACACAGCTGTGGACCGGCAGAGCTCCTGCCACTGGAGTCAGACCTCAGGGCGTCCTCTCCCTGTCCCCTCTTGGTGGCATACAGAGTTCTGTGCTTTTAATTAAACTTCAGCCTTGTATCTTTGAAAGTTTTCTGTGCCAGTTTGCTTAATATCTCTTCCCTCCCTCCCTCCCTCCCTCCCTCTCTCTCTCTCTCTCTTTCTTTCTTTCTTTCATTTTGATACACGATCTTTCTGAGTTGCCGAGGCTGGCCTCGAACTTGCAATCCTCCTGCCTCAGCCTCCTGAGCTGCTGGTAACAGGCCTACACCACTGCGCCTGGCTTGCTTCTTTCTTGTTAATCATGGTGCTGCCTTTCATTGTGTGGATTTTGCATAATTTGTTTCGGCAGTTCCTGGTTGATAGACATTCAGGTGGGTCGATGGTTTCCAATTTTCTTTTGGCTATTGTGCGTGATGCCACAATGTCCTTGTGCACATTCTCTTTGGGAGCTCTGCTGGACAATCTCCCCATCTCAAGAGCTTTAATTTAATGACATCTGCAAAGAAAGCCACATGGGCTCACGTTCTGGGGACAAGAGCTGGCACCCCAGGGTAGGGGTCCTTTATTCTGCCTATCGCAGCCCACCTATGATAATTTGAATCACTGCGTTTTCCAGCACCTATGGGGCCATTTTTAAACACACCCTCTTTAAGCTTCTCAAGCACATGCAGATCAGTCCTCAGAAGGACAGAAGGGCCTGGTCTCCCTGCCCGGCTGATCCCGGGATGATTCTCCCCATTTTGACATTTAAACAGAAAATGCACGTGGAATTAGTGACGGATGCATCAGCCCAGCCCAGGCCCTGGCTGAAGCCGAGAGGGAGCCTGTCCGCGCCCTCCCTCCCCACCGCCCTCCCAGGGCACCGCCTCAGGGCGCTCGGTCCCCGGAAGAGCCCATGCACACCCAGAGTGGGGTCCCTGTCCCTCCTCCCCTCCTCAAGGGTGCTACAGGCCTGCGGTCTGTGCCTCTTGCCCTGCGGTCACGGTGGGCTGCTCCCTGGCTGTGCTCACTTCTGTCACGGCCCCTCCTGTCGGTTGCTGGGCTTAGGCAGCTTTCTGGTGGCCGTGGGCATGCCACCTGGGCCGTGGACACCGCAGCCAGACAGGAAGTAACTTCCTGAGGGCACACAACTGAGGAGTGGCCACACAGGTCCTCGTGGCTCCAGGCACGTGGCTCTGCCACCAGGCCCCTGGGACAGTGGCAGGATCTCCAGTCTTGGGACTGTCCCTGAGGCCCATAATGCTGGGTGTCCCCATGAAACCAGAGCCAGCCCGTCAGCAGGAGGACGTGGGAACGTGGTGGGCTGTGGCCACGGTGTATCTTCATTGGAGCCGCAAAGCCGGTGGGTGGACGATCCCAAGTGACCGCGGCCATCAGTCTCCTGTGCCTTCACTCAGTGTGGCTCCTTGTGCCCCTGGGTTCTCCCCTCGTGGCCTGGGCAACGGCCAGGCTGGAGGCCATTTCCACCTCCCATTCTGACTGATCGGGGGACCCGCCGCCTGGATACCAGGAATGTCCTGGGCATGCCGAGGTGGGGACAGCGTTTTAATGAAGGCCTGCTCCCATCTCCTGGCTGGGGAATGAACCACGACAGGTTCCAGGGATGGGGGACCCTGTCCCCCAGACCCTTTCCCTCTCCCAAGGGCACTGCTGCTTGAACCTGGCGTGCCCGCTGCTGTCCACGTGTGTCCTTAGCTGGACGCTGCAGGTGCCTCCCGTGGCTCTGGGCTGCTGTGCTGGTGTCGGTGCTGGTCACTTTTCTGCTGCATGGAGAGCACCCGAGGGCACCCTGCATCCCTTCTCCGGCGGTGGACGCGCGGCTGTGGCCGTTCTATTCTGTGTGCAGGGCCCAGAGCTGCTTCCGAGGTGCCGGGGTCCAGGGATCCTGTGGGGACAGACCTGAGGTGGCCCGCAGGCCCCTCTCCCCGCCTGTGGACCCTGGTAGTCCCCGGTGCCACGAGGGTGCAGATGGCTCCTGAGACAGGGTCATGCCTTCTGGCAGGGCTGAATTGAGGCAGGGAGGGTGACAGCCCTGTGACTGTGCCCCCTGGGCCATGCACTGAGTGGCACCTCTCTGGGGGCGACTGGACCTGAGAGCGAAGCCTGGCGGGGGCCGAGCGTCCTTCCAACAGGAGGCAGAGTAGACTTCTCGTTCTTGCATGAGAGGACGTGGCAAGAAGGGCAAAGACCCTGGCCCCTGAGGAGGCCCCACCAGGACCCACCGAGCTGCCTGCAGAACAGCGAGGATGGTCTCCTGTGGCAAGGGGGACCATCTAGCATGGGGGTCACTGAGCTGGCTTGAGCCTTTTAAATGAAAGTCTGCAGGCAGAGGCTGAGAAGCCGAGGGCCACAGTGTCAGAGGACGGGATTCAAGGGACGTGCTCCATGCTGGGCTTTGCAGAGCGAGGGGCCTGGTGACCAGGAACGGAGCTGAGAGCAGCTGGGAACGGGGATGGCTGCCCTCCATCGGCAAGGAACCGCACCCTGCCAGCCACCTGTGAGCCTGGAAGGGGACCTGAGCCCAGAGGGGACCCTGCCTGGGCACGCCTGGACTCCACCCCTGTGGGGGCCCAGCTATCCCGGGAAAACCGTGAGCTGGATTTGAATTTTTCAGAAAAACGGCAAAAGTACCATTTGACCCTTTCAGACGCACAGTGGCAGGAGCCCCAGCCGCTGTCCCACCTCACTGCCCCCTCAGCCTCCCCTGTGCCCGGCGGAGCCTGGCCCTGCTCCAGGCTTGACCGTCTTGAGTCGCTGAGTTGGTGGTGATCCACAAGCAGCAGTGGACCTTGAACTCGATGCCCAGAGCCGCAGAGTGTCACAGAAATCCTGTCGCCAGCAGAGGCTGGCCGCTCGCCTGTGCGGAGAGTCACGCTTGGAGAATTCCAGTGACGAGCCAGAGCAGTGCCAGGACAGCCGGAGCGTCGTTCCGTCCTGCACGGAGGCCTCGCATTGGAGCAGGTTCAGGGAGACGGAGCAGCCGCGCCCTCACAGGACCCCCACCTCTGCTCCCAGCCCCCCCAGGTCAGCAACTTGGGGCTTAGAGACTCTTTAATTCCCCCTTTTATTTTAAAAACAGCAAAGCCAGAATGGCAGGGAGGCGCTGGCCTGAGAGGTTTTATGAACTGGAACAAACGTGAAATGTCTCCGTTCCTCTTGTTCTTTGAGCTCGTGGCCTCCAGCCAGGGAAGGTTTGATTAAAAAAAAGAAAGAAAAATTCTGGACTGTCCTGGCTGATGGTGGGGATGAGAGCAAGGTCTCCAAGTGCTTCTGCTGGGCATTCAGTGTAGACGCCATGAATCTGTTGTTCACAAGGGACAGAAACTCAACTCGGAAGTGACTTAAAGAGAGAAGATGCAATGTGGACTCACAAAACCATAATATCAGGGTTTGACAGCGTCAGGCATGGCTGGATCCAGGCACATGGATGAAGCTGTCATGACTTGGTCTCTCCCTAGCCTCTGCCTCCCCATTGGTCTCTTTCTCACATGTACCTTCTGGAGTGGCTTGTGGCTCCCCAGACTTACGCTGTCCTCATGGCTAGTGACGGGAAGAGGGTTTCTTCTTCCCAGTTGCTTCAGCAAAGTGACAGGACAGTGTCTTACTGGATTTCTTTGGGTCACACACCTACCTCCAAACTCACTGCTGTGGCCAGAAGTGTGGACGTGTGCCCTCACTGCTGCCCTCTCCGCTGGACTCCCTGGTCACCTGTGGCTGCTCGGTCCAGGCCAGAGGCTTGGTCGGGTCAGCTCACGGTCAAGAAGACATTGTGGCAGCTTCACAACCGATCACGATGGTTTCGGACCCTCTTCCTGTTGAGAGGTGGAGTCTGAATCCCCTGCCCTTGAAACGGAATTGCCTTGTGACAGCTGGGATGCTGGGCTTCTGGGGCCTGGCCCAACACCACGCAGCCTGGTTCCCTGGGATCGGGCCCTCCTGAGGCTCTGGCTGAGCAGTGAGAAGCCCCAGCTGCTCTGGTGGCCGCCAAGTGCCACCTTCAGCCACCAGTGCTGGACGGGCCAGTGAAGAGCCCACCTCCCAGGATCACCCTGTGCACAGACCCCTCAGGCCTCCTCCCTGGGTGCAGTCAGCTGCCCCTCAGGGCCAGGTCTAAATTCCCATTCATGAAGATCCCGCGGGCCTCAGGAGTGGCTGGTGTTCAACACCCTGAGTTTGGGCTGGTGGAGCCGCAGGTGGGACCTTTGTCCGCAAAGCTGGTTGGCAAAGAAGTGGGAGTGATGGAGGTTCAGGTGTTCCCCACCTGCCATCTGACCTGGGGGTTCCATTACTGTAGATCTATCAGAAGGAGATGATTTCCCACGCGGACAGGGGCTCCAAGGTCAAGCACAGAGAGGTTCATTTGGGACTATTCAATGTGGTAAGAACGTGGAGGCAGCCTCGTTTTCTAACGATGGGCTTACCGTTCCTTGGATAAGGCAATTACTGCTGCCATTGAGGGCCTGGGATGAGGGCCAGGCACTGCCCAGCACCAGGTCGCCCAGACAGCATGTTTGTTTTTTGCTTGGGGATGGAATCGGGCTCACATGTGCTCCAGGTGCTCTGCTCAGAGCCACCTCCCGAGCCCCACGTTTCATCTGCTGATCCAGCGACCTCGAGGCCTTTCTGACCTTGATGCCTGCCTCCGCACGTGGAGACCGAAGCTGGAAGGCTTGTCGCCCCCCGGCGGGAGCTCGCGGTCTCTGAGGAGGGAGCCACACTCTTGGGAACCCACCCGCCCTGCATCAAGGCGGGTGCGCGGCTTAGCATGTCTGGGCACAAGCCACCGATGGAGCTTCCGATGGCTTGAGTGACATGTAGGAGTGACGGCGGGTGCCTGTCCAGCGTGGAGGGCGGGTAAGTGTGACAGGGCATGGCTCCGCAGGTCTCCGGGTGGCGGGTTGGTAAGTGTTCACTTTGGCGATCTGAGCAGAAGCGCGCAAGAGAGCCGCTCAGACGCAGAACAGGGTTAACGGCGGGAACCTTCCGCCACAGGAGGGCGGAGCGCTGGTAGTTAGGGAGAAATGCAGCCCATCACCAGGACAGTCGCCTGGGCCTCCTCCTGAGCCTCCCGGAAGCCCTGGGTGGCTGGGTGGTGCCTGAGGGGCCTCAGGCTGGGCAGCTGCCAATGGGAGATGCGCTGGAGGGTGAAGCAGCAGCTGCTGGGAGGGAGCTGGAGGCTGGGCGGCCTGCGGGGTGCCGCCTGGGGCCTGGTGCTCCGAGCCCCTGCCTGCCTTTGTTCTTTTGTTCTCCCTTCCCCCACTCCCCTCTGTCTAATCCCATGAATCTCTGTTCTGCACCACGCCCCATTGTGAATTAGCTTCCACATACAGAGAGAACATTCGGCCTTTGGTTTTTTTGGGATTGGTTTATCTCACTTAGCATGATAGTCTCCAACTCCATCCATTTATCAGCAAATGCCATAATTTCATTCTTTTTTAAGACTGAGTAATATTCCAGTGTGTATATGTACCACAGTTTCTTTATCCATTCATCTGTTGAAGGGTATCTAGGTTGGTTCCACAGTCTAGCTATTATGAATTGAGCTGCTGTAAATATTGATGAGGCTGAGTCACTGTAGTATGCTGATTTTAAGTCCTTTGGGTATAAACCCAGGAGTGGGAAAACTGGGTCAAATGGTGGGTCCATTCCAAGTTTTCTGAGGAATCTCCATACTGCTTTCCATAATGGTTGCACCATTTGCGTTCCCATCAGCAATGTATGGGTGTGCCTTTTACCCACACCCTCACCAACATTTATTGTTGGTTGTATTCTTGATAGTTGCCATTCTGACTGGAGTGAGGTGAAATCTCAGAGTAGTTTTGATTTGCATTTCTCTAATTGCTAGAGGTGTTGGACATTTTTTCACGTATTTGTGGACCGATCCTATTTCTTCTGTGAAGCATCTGATCAGTTCCTTAGCCCATTTATTGATGGGGTTATTTGTTTTTTTGATGTAAAGTGTTTTGAGATCTTTATAGATTCTGGAGACTAGCGCTCTAGCTGAGGTGTGTGTGGCAAAGATTTTCTCCCACTCTCTAGGCTCTCTCTTCACATTATCGATTGTTTCCTTTGCTGAGAAGAAGCTTTTTAGTTTGATAAAATCCCGTTTATTGATTCTCGATTTTGCTCTTGGGCTCTCGGGGTCTTGTTAAGGAAGTCAGGTCCTGAGCCGATGTGGCGGTTCAGGGTCTCTGGTCCCTGGCCTGGTCGTGGATCCGCTTTGAGCTGGGTTTCTCCTTGCTTTCCTTCCTGGTGAGCGAGCCAGGACTGCCCGAGGCCCCAGCCTTGCAGGCAGGACCATGAGCGTTTCCGTCTGGGTTGGAGTCTGGCTCTGCTGTCAGAGCCGTGGCCTCAGGTGAGAGGGACCCTGAGCATTGGCAGCTGTGAGGGACGCCTCCGTCCAGACTCCTCTCCAGGTTCAACACGGTGCACCCGCCCAGCTGGGGCTGGGCACTGGGGCCACCTTGCCCATGTTGCTGATGGGCACACTGGGGGGCTGGGGGGACACCCAGGAGGCAGAGTCACGCAGAGCAGAGTCACCACACAGGCCCTTGAGTGGCTGAGAGTTTCCTGGAGCCACATCAGAAGGGGTGACATTAATTGGAATAAGTATCTCATTTAACACCATGGGTTCAAGAGGCTGTTCCTCCAACGTGATTGACATGCAAACGTGTTATTAATGAGATCTTTCCCATTGTTTTTTCATACTTAATCTGAGATGGGGAGGATTTTACATGTCAGTGCCTTTTAGTGTGTTTCTGTTTTTGTGGGAATGCTTGATCTCTATTTAGAATAAGTAGATACGTGTACCCAAGTCATTCCAGTAACTGATTGAGTATTGGTTTGCAGATTTAAATTAACAAAATGAAATGATATTAAACATTCTGTGGCCGAATGTCCAGTCCCACACAACACGTTTTGATGGTATTGGACAGAGCGGGGCCAGAGATGATTCCTGTGGATTCCGATGCCATCTGCCAGGTTCAGGTTCTCACCACATCCCCACTGTGTGACCATGAGGGAGTTACTTAACCTCTCTGGCCTATGCCTTCTCATCTGTAAAATGGGGATAATAGCAATAGAATGCTGAGTGGTCGTCAGAAACTGCTAGAAATGGTGTTAGTTCCTCACTGGGATCTGGCCGGGTGTGGATGCCACAGGTGGAGGCTGTGGCTGAAGTCCCGACTGGAAGCAGAGGTCCGATTATAATGAATTTCTGTCTCCGGTGTGTGATGGCCCCCGTGTCCCAGAGCTGAGGGAGCCTGTCTGTTAGGAGTTAATGATCTAAGACGGCCCGACAGGAAGTAAACCTTGAGTGACATTCCTTGCCGTTGCGGGCTGTTAATTCTTTATTAGGTTTTCCTAAGACGGAGATAAAAGCATTTCATCTTTTTTAAGGTTTGCGTTAACGCGTCATTGCTTTTTATAGGCGCATTGATCTTCATTTGGCCCATGGGGGGCGGGTAACGGGATGTGCGGTGCTGTGCCCCCCTGGGGTCTGTGGGGCCTCTGGGCTGGAAAGGGAGCCGGTCTCAACCCAGGCAGGTGACAGCCAGGTGGACTCTGGTGTCCACTGATGGTGGTGACATTCCCTTTGGTGGACTCTGGGCCCAGCGTTTAACAACTTCCTGTGGCGCCAGGTGGGAGGCCTGCTGGGCTGTTCCCCGAGGCCCTGGACTGAGCGTCCTGGGGAGAGAGAGGGCCGAGGGTGCCAGGTGTGGCCAGGCTGGGCTGCCGTGCTTGATGGAGGACAGATGCCTTTCTCAGTGTCTGTGATGGGCAGTGTGGCCTGGAGCCCGCGGGGTCTTCGGCTGCTGCCCGGCTCCACCAGGAGCAGGGTCCTGAGCGGCAGACCTCCCACTTTTCCAACCTGGTTGGAAATCTGGAGTCTCGCAAGAACTGTAAAGCAGAGCGAATGCCCTGAATGGATGGGTGCTCCTCTCACCTCTGGCTCTGTCTCTCCTCTTGCTGCCTGGGACACCTGGTGTGGTCCTGCCACAGGTCCTTTGCACTTGCAGCCTCTGCGTCCTGGCACCTCCTCCCTTAAGGAACCCTCACCTCCTTGGATCTCTGCGACAGTGGCCCTTGTCCAGAGAACACTCCTGGCCATCCCTACTGACCGTGTGACCACCCACCCACCCCAACGCATGCTGGCCTGTCTTGTGGGTGCATTATTGTCAGATGTGCTGGTGGATTCCTGGCTGCCTGTCCGTCCATGCCCCGACACTGCGGTACAACTCCTGCTGAGGCTCAGCTTCCCTCCCCTGCCCTCTCTCTGAGGCTGATATGACACACTGAGCTTTGTTATTTGCTCTCTTGTCTTTCTTGCCCTGCCACCAAGTGCCAGCCCAGAAGGCCGGGCTCTCCACCTGGCACAGAGAGAGCTCATCTTTGACAGCCGCGCACCCGACGTGGGCTGGAGGCTCCGCGCAGCAGGGCGGTGGGGACCCCTTTGGTGCAGGTTGTCTTCTTCGTCTTGGTGCCGTGGGAGCCTTCCTAGAAACCAAGGGGCTGGTACCCCACCTCCTGGAGCCGTGGCTGGGTACAAATCTGAGCCCGCAGACGGGAGGTCAGAGCTCTGGGGTTTAGGGGACACTAAAGCATCGCCAAGGGGCCAGCGCCTTCTGTCCCGTGTCCCAGACCCACTCCTCCCCCTTTCTCTGAGCAGACCGCAGGGGTCCGTCCCACACGCCTTCATTTCAGACCCTTCCTTCCCCATTCGGCTGGACCTACCTGCACCCGTGGAAGAGTCACACTTGAAAAGAAATGCCACATAATCCCCCAGGGCCCCACTACATCCCCAGATGGAGTCACCCCAGTCCTTTCCTGTCTCTGCTGTGGCTGTAGACTGTTCTAGAACTCAGAGCTGCCCGGTTTCCCCCTCTTCCCCTCTGTGGGCCAGGAAGCTGCTACCTGGTGTCCAGCAGGGACCCTGGCCTCGCCCGCTGCCCTTTCTGGCCGCTGGCTATCCCCCTTCTAGCACCTTCATTGGACACGCCTTGCACACAGTCTCAAGGTCACTGCCAGTTCCAGCCCCGCCAGCAGGATGTAAAGGTCTCGCTGCCTTTCCTTTCTTTCTTTCTTTTTTTTTTTTATTAGTTTTATTAGTTTTGATGAAACTTTATTTACTTATTTGCTGAGAAATGAACCCAGTGCCTCACACATGCCAGGCAAACACTCCACCACTGGGCGACAACCCCCAGCCCTCTCGCTGCCTTTCCTAAACTATAACTTTTATTTTGAGAAACAAACAAAAAATGTGGAAAGTACAAAGAGTGACAGGCAGACCCCAGTGTCCTGGGCACCAGTGATGACAGCTGTCACATTTTGTCACATGCGCGTCTTTCGTTATTTTGTTTAAAAAAGTACCCGAACGTGACAGAAAATACCCAGATTCTCTTTTGCACCGTGTCGGTTCCATCCTCCCTCCCCAGAGCGAGGCACAGTGAGGAACTTCATATTTTTAATTACATGCACAACCACGCACAATGTATCATTTTGGGGCATTTAAAATTTTAATGGAAATGTTGTGGTGACCACAGGATTCTGCCACCTGCTTTCTTCAGACAATGGTGTATTTTGTGGACAGTCCACATTGGCACAACTGGATATGAGTCACTTTTACCTGCTGGGTAGCATTCCCCAGGGCCGTGGTCTATTCGGCTCTTCTCCAGATGGTAAGCGTTAAACGGATTCCACGTCTCCGGTCTCATAACCAGTCTGGCAAGGGTCGCCCTAGGCCGGAGATGTTCAGGTTCACCATCATGTCCTTCTGTGAGGCTTTGGTCTTCTATGCTACATGGACTAAGAGGCTCCTTATCTTTTCCTAGACACAGAAATCACCTTGAAAAGATAACCACCCCCGTGCCTCTCTCTGCCTGTGGGTGTCTGTCCTTCGTGATTGGAGGACCGGAGTTGGTGGCGGCGTCTGTGAGTTGGTGATTGTATTGAGAGCGAAGGTCCTCGTGCTCCACTGTCCTTGTGATTTGCATCTTTTGTATAATGTGGTCATTCCAAGAGTTAATTGGGGTCGAAGCTGAGCCCCCCAGACCCCAGAGACACTCGTCCACAGTGCTCACGGCTGCTGATGGCTCCTCGTCCTCCCGTCTGGAGCTTCCACTTGGAAACCGTGGGGCCGCCCCACCTGATGCTCCAGGGAGACCGCCTCCTCTGGGGTTCTGGCCGCAGCACCTGCTGCCTGGTCTCTGCCGAGGCCCTGGTCACTGTCCGACCACTTCCTGTGTCCCCACCGTCCAGTCACATCCAGGATCAGGGGAGCCTTCAGATTCACTGCCCCTCAGTTCAAGACCAAAACCACGCAGGGCCAAGGGGGCAGGGCAGAGGGTGGGTAGCCAGGCAGACGCTGCCTGGCGTGTGACCCGTCATTCCCGTAGCTTGGTATTTCCTTCCTGGTCTGGGGCCTCAGGAAGCAGTGCCAGCCACTGCGCAGGGTGGGTCCGAGCCCTGGATCTGCCCATGTCTCAGACGGAAGCAGTAGGAGCCAGGCCCCTGGGAACAGAGGGCACCCCTCCAGGGCAGGAGGGAGTGGGGGCCTCGCCCTCCCAGCTGCGGCCAGGCTGGCCACGGGACGGTGGCCTCACACTCTCCTGGACAGGCAGCCCGCAGGGTGTCCCGGGCCCACTTGTGGGTCCGTCTGTGGACTCGATCTGCTTCAGCCCCGTGAGTCACTGGTTGTCACTAGAAGTTCAGATGCTCTGAACCACCCTGTCACTGTCTGGGATGCTGTCCTTAGTGGCCTCAGGAATCTGTGCACGTGTCCATCTGTCTTGGAGGAGCAGGGGTGCTCCGGGTTCATCTGGTGCCGTTCCTCTTCCGACGGGGACGACCCTCTCTTCCTTCCAGATGTCTGGTTGGGGCTCCCTGTTTTTAGGGACGATGAAGAGATTAGAATCGAGAGCTCTGCGGGGGCCAGATCTGCTCCCTGCGGCTCTCTGGGGGATGGCGGTGGAGGGGGGTGTCGTCTGCAGAGGGCAGGGAGCGCCACCACCCAGGGAGCATGGCCTCTGCCCCAGAACCTGGGCTGACGAAGATGGCGCGGTTAATGTGCCTGGACAGTGGCGTTTCTCTCAGGGGCAGCCACCTGGGAAGTCTCCAAATGTGCTCCCCGAGGGCTGCTCTTAGGGTCTCACCTAGTGGACTGGGGTGTGGCTGCCGAGGCGGCGCGGTGGCTACCTGCCTGTCTGTTGCCCTGCCCGTCCTCCCCCAGCCTCGTTCATGGGGTGCATGTCTGGGATGCACATGTCCCAAGCTGACCGGAAGTGTCCCTGACCCTTCCGCTGCTGCCCGCCCCCCGCCCCGCTGTGCTGTGTAGACCACATGAACCCTCGCCTCGCCCGAGGATGGCGCTTAGTGATTGTCGTCTGATGGCCCCGTGTGGGCCCGAGTCCCAGGGCCTGGTTTGAATCCCAGGTCTGGAGTCTCTGCAGTTGCCTGTGCCTCTGCCCCTGTTTCCTCTTCTCAGAAACGGTCACCTTAGAGGGCCATCACGACAGCGAAGGAGCGAGGCCAGGCGATCCCGCCCCAGGAGCGAACACTGACCTTAGAGAAGCTTAGATCTCGGCTCTGGGCAGGTGTCAAGGTCCTGGGTGGCCAGCGACGGGACCCAGCGCCTCTCCCTCCCGCTCCCCTCCTCTCCTCTCCTCTCTTTTAGGCTCTATGTCCCTCCCTCGCTCCCTCCCCGTGTTGGTTGGGATTTCATTCCTGCCACGGCCATGCAGGCTGGCCTCCTGGACGTGGGCACTGTGGCCCTAAAGGGCACTGGCAGGTGGGAGGACTCTGCACTTTGATGTCCTGCTGTCCCTGTCTTGAAATTCTTAACAGTTCGTTCTTGGTGTGTGTGAATCATCCAGAATTGTGGGTTTACTCTGGTAGATTCATTTATATGTAAAAGTGTAATTTTATCATCAAATTCTTTAAAAAATTTTTTTTTTGTTCTAATTAGTCGTACATGAGAATAGAATGCATTTGTACATTTTGATAGATCACACATACGTGCAGGGTAATTGCTCATTTTTCTGATCGTACGTGTTGCAGGGTCACATTGGTCATGCAGTCAGACATGCACATGAGGAAATAATGTCTGTTTCAGTTACTCCCCTTCCTACCCCCAGGCCCCTTCCCTCCCTTCACTCCCCGCTACCTAATATAAAGTAACTCTATTCTTCCCTAGCCCCACTGCCTGCTTATTATGAATTGGCTTCCCCATATCAGAGAAAACATTTGGCCTTTGGATTTTGGGTTTGTCTTATTTCATTTAGGGTGATATTCTCCAACTCCATCCTTCTACCAGCAAATCCAGAATTTCAGTCTTCTTTAAAGCTGAGCAATATTCCATTTTGTATATATACCACATTTTCTTTATCCATTCATCTGTTGAAGGGCACCTAGGTTGGTTCCATAGTTTAGCTATTGTGAATTGAGCTGCTATAAACATTGATGAGGCTGAGTCACTGTGGTATGCTGAATTTAAGTCCTTTGGGTATAAACCCAGGAGTGGGATAGCTGGGTCAAATGGTGGTTCCATTCCAAGTTTTCTGGGGAATCTCCACACTGCTTTCCAGAGTGGTCGCACCAATTCCCACCAGCAATGTATGAGTGCGCCTTTTCCCCACATCCTCGCCAACACACATTGTTGCTTGTATCCTTGATAATTGCCACTCTGACTGGGTGAGATGAAAGCTGAGGGTGGCTGTAATTTGCACGTCTCTGATTGCTGGAGGTGCTGAACGTCTCTGCTGTGTTCCTCCTTCTGTGAAGTGTCTGTTGTTACTATCACATTCCTAATGATCGTGACCAAGGGCGTTGTCATTTGGCTCTGGCCCTGCAAGCCACCACAGTGGCTCTCCCTCTCTGTGGAGCTTCTCCTTGTGTCTGT
Organism: Glaucomys volans; assembly: GCA_020662805.1. Classification (NCBI taxonomy): domain Eukaryota; kingdom Metazoa; phylum Chordata; class Mammalia; order Rodentia; family Sciuridae; genus Glaucomys; species Glaucomys volans. The sequence continues at coordinate 230,249 of JAJEJO010002036.1, forward strand.
CTCGAGGCACCTGGTGGCCTTCAGTAAAGGCCAGTTGAATGGAATCTCTGTCCCCTGGGACCAGTGCATCCCATTCTGCGTCCATTTTCACCCAGCCCCTGCCTGGGCAGCGTGCAAGTGTGGGAAATGCTGCGGGCAGAGAGCAGAGGCGGGTGTGGGGAGAGCTCTTGCAGGACAGGGGTGGGCGTGGGGAGCGCTCCCGATGTGCTGGGTTCTTGGCGTCTCCCTCAGGCCTGGTGCTGTGCTGAGTCCCCCTCAGGCCTGGTGCTGTGCTGAGTCCCCCTCAGGCCTGGTCTGGTGAGCTGCACCCCAGCTGCCAGTCACTTCTAGTCTCCTGACCTCCCGTGTGGCCCTCTGGGAACATTAAGGAGGGCTTGCTCTGTGGGGACCTGGGTATGGTGACAGAACCTGGCAGGGACACAGTGGCAGTAATTGGAGGTCTTGGGAGCCGGGCTGGAGGCTGTGCTTCCTCCCAGCTCAGAAGTCTGGTTCTGAAGTTGAAGCTGCCTTCTGCCTGAGGGCAGGGACAGGGAAAAGTGACCTGTGGGACCCAGAGGCGGTTCGGGGCTTCCCCAGCATCTTGCTCTGCACTGAGTAGGCGCCTCCTGAGCGGGGCTTCCTCGGGGGCACCTTGGAAGCTGGAGCTGTGCGCTAGGCCGTGGGCCCGTGAGGGGCATGGGGTCTTTTTTTCCAGTTCACATTAGCGAGGTTGCCGAGGCAGCTGTCCCTTTTGGGAGTGCGAGGGTGGGGGTTGGACGAGACCTTTTTTCTTTGGTGATAATGACCCTCTAGGTGGCCTGGTCTGTTCTTTCAGAGGTTGGAATAAAAATGAGCTGAGCAAAGCTGCCTTTGCTTGAAGTGGCTCTGGTGGCTTTGCCACTTCCTGGCTGCTCATGGGGACAACACGGAGGAGGGGGGAGGGTTGTGGGGGGCCGCCTGCCTGGCAGCCCTTGCAGGCCAGCTGGGCTGGGTGCCCCGTTGGGTGTCTTTGGTGCTCAGTTCTGGGTTCTTCTCTCCTCCGTCCTCCAGGAGGGCTCAAGAGGGTCCTCCTGGGCCTGAAGGCTCAGCCCTTCCCAGGCACCAGGCAGGATGGAGGTTGGGGGTCAGGAAAATGGCCATCCTGCAAAGCCGGTGCTGAGTCGTTGGCCCAGGGGAGGGAGCTTAGTAACAAGTCCCCCTCGCTGCTCACAGGCACGGCTCCGAGCGCTGGTGTGTGTCCCACCTCACGCAGGCTCATGGGCCTGGGTGCAGTGAGATCCCAGGGCACAGGCCCAGAAAGGTGGAGCCCCTCTCCAAAGGCCCCCGGCCACAAAGCAGCAGAACTGGGACTTGAGCTCAGGCTTGGGGCCACTTGCCTCGTGGTTGTTGGGGGTGGGGACTGGGGTGATCAGGGCACCATCCCACGTGGCAATCTTCCCTCCAGCAGTTGTGTCTGCATGGGGTGAAGACCCACTCCAGCCGCCAGATCTGACGTCTCAGGAGAAGCAGGAGTCTGGATTCTGCCTTGGAATTTAAAATACCCTGATTTTTTGGGCTGGGGCTGGGGCTCAGTGGTGGAGCATGTGCCTGGCAGGTGTGAGGCCCTGCGTTCCATCCTCAGCACCGCATATAAATAAGTTAAAATAAAGGTCCATTGACAACTAAAAACATCTTTGAATTAAAAAAAAAAAAAAAAAACTCTTGAGGCAGGAGGATCGTGAGTTCAAAGCCAGCCTCAGCAACTTAGTGAGGCCCTAAGCAACTCAGTGAGACCCTGTCTCTAAATAAAATACAAAATAGGGCTGGGGATGTGGCTCAGTGGCCGAGTGTCCCTGAGTTCAATCTCTGGTTCCAAAAAACAAAGCAAAAATATTTAAGCAAGCTAAAGTATTCCGAGGGGCCACCTGTTGTGGCCAGCACTGTGCTTACCCGAGGGCCAGGCCTCTGCATGGGGTTTGCAACCCATGGCGCCTGCCCTGCAGTGACCCTGGGGAGTGGCTGAGGTTCCAAAGGACATTCAGGACAACAGGAAGGGCATCTTGTGTCACCAGATGCTCCAGGTAGTTCCAGAGCAGAAACCAGCATGGCCCCGGCCTGGCCGGCTTTTGCAGGTGGTCTTGGAACGTCTGTTTGTCCTGGGGCCGAGACCCCCTAATGCCATCTCCGGCAGGACCCTCTGCCCCTCCCACTCCAGGCACTGGGCTACGGGGGCTCATCAGCTCCATCTGTCTTTTCTAGCAGATCTGAGCCTGCCTCTCCAGTGCCCCCGGGGTTCTGGGTGGTTCTGAGCACTAGCTCCTCCTCCAGGCGGCGGTCCGGTGCACAGGCACCCACGTTCCTCTGGCTTCTGCTCTGATCTCTTGGAGAAGAAATCCAAACCTCCAGCTCCTTCCCTGGAGCTTGCCCTCCGCCTGAGTCTGGGCTTCTCCTTCCCCAGGCTGGTGGTCCTGGTCTTCCTGCTCTCCTCAGTGCACCAAGCTAAGGGCTCTCTGCTTTTGTTTCAAACCAACTTTAGGTGTGGAGGGAAGTCACAGAAAGAGTAGAGAGAGCTTGCCCTCCACCCCTGCTTCCATGAGGTCACTTCCTAGAAGGTGGTCAATAAAGGCTGTCTGGGGAAGTGGTGTCTCAGCTAGGAGGCACGTGATGGGAAGGAGCCCTGGGGAGGGAGCAGGCAGTGCAAAGGGCCTGTGGTTTCCTCCTTGTTCCTAGTGTAACTGACAGAGGGCTGGTGACATGGGGACTGTTCAGCAGGGGCAGCAGAACAGGTTCCTCATCAAGGGACAGGGCCAGCGTCCTCACCCAGGACAATGTTTGTTTGAGAAAAATCAAATTTATGGCCGACAGGAAAAGGCAAGAGAGTTGACATGAGAAACTAGATTTAAGACTTGGAAAGTCCACCGAAGGACGGAGCTGTGTCGGCCAGGCCTGCTGACCTGGGTGGGCGCCTGTGTCTTGTGCACAGGGCTATAGCTTCCAGTCCGCCCGTCTCTCCTGAGCCCTGTGCCCTGCCTGCCGCTGCCCTCAGCTGCGCCTGTGATACCTGCTGCCCAGCGACTCCAAGTTCCTACTTCCAGGGTGAGTCCCTGGGGTGGCGTGGAAACCACAGAGGCCAGCCCAGTGCAGGGGAAGAGCCAGGCCCTCCTGCCAGGCTGCCTGGGTCCAGTCCAGGCCCCATTCCGTCTAGCTGTGTGACTCTGCATGCTGCTTATCCTCTCTGAGCCTCAGTTTCCACATCAAACAGAGCTGGTGATAGAACCTGGGGTGTCGGGAGGGTTTGACGGGCCAGTACCTGCCCAGGCTGTGTGCACAGGGGACGCTGGAGTGGAAGCCCATCTGGAGCTTCTCACCCTCTAGGGCGTCTACACTTGGGCGCGGGGGTGCAAAAGTAACACACGACACCTGTACTCACTGCACTTGCCAGATGGGCACAAGCAGGAAGGGGGACACCCTCTCCGGCCCCTTGTCCATGCCTGTCCCTGGGCTGGGAGCAGGGCTGTGATCTGGTCCTGCCATCTCCGTGCTGGTGACCTTTGGCAAGTGACTCCCTGCTGGGCTCTTCCAGGGCTGACCAGGGACCACCGGGAGGGGGTGGGCGTGGCCCCAGGGCTGGACCCCCCCTGCGCCCAGGGAAAGTGGGGATGCAGATGTGAACAGGGAGAGGGTGTGAGGATGGCTTCCTGCAGCATCGGCATCGCTGCAGAAACTTGGAACAACTAAGTGCCCAGCGGGAGGACAGCCCCTCCGGGATTCCCACTGGGGAGGAGAGAGTGGGCGGGTCCGCGGTGGCTCCAGGGGTGTGACTCTACAGATACCGTGTTGAGCCCCGAGTGCAATCGCAGCCTGCCACGGGGTCACGCTGTTCACGTGAGGTGCAAATGCTACATTTGGCAACACGAATGTATGTAACACAAATGAAACAACCACAAGTCCACCAGGAGCCCCCTGGGGTCAGCAGGGAGCGCATTTGGGAGGAGGGTTTCCCAGGGCCGGGATTGGCACCTGCACCCCACTGCGCCCGTCACGCCTCTGTAAATCGGAAGCATTGTGTCATGGATTTTAAAATGTTTCATTGGAATGAAAATTTGCAAAGCTAAAAACATAGGCCTGCGATTCTCTGGGTGGATGCTCTGGCATTTCCTTGCTGGACCTGAGCCTCCAGGACCCCTGGTCTTTCCCAGAGGCCGTCGGGGTGGCCCTCGGTTCAGGTTGGCTGGGTGGTGCTGTGGTAAGAGAATCCGTCGGAAGAGGCTCAAGTCCTGCCTGGGTCCTGGTGGCCTCGGACAAGAGCTGTGTCCTCCAGAGCGTCAGTGTGCAATGGGGGGATGTAGTCACTGACCCCCCAGGGGTGGCATGAGGATTTGCAGAGGTGACGGCGCACGGAGTGTGTTCGATGCGGGGAACGCGCCATGGGGCACAGGTTGCTGGGAACATCAAGCCCAGTGAGGGGGGCCAGCTGGAGGGAGGGGGTGACAAGGACACGTCCTTCCCGGAGGCCCTGCTTGGTACCTCCCAGGGCCTCTGCATGGAGCCTGCCGTCTCAAGTTCAAGCCACAAGAACCAGTGGGCTTTGCAGCACACGGGCCCAGAGCCTTCAGCTGTTCTGGTCACATGCATGGCTGACCTCCTGGCCACAGGCTCACCCTGACCCCTCAGAGAGCCCAGGGCTTGCCGCCACCTCAGGCCCACCTACCCATGCTGCCAGGATGGCTCTGCAGGGGTGTTGCCACTCGCATGGACAGGCGGTGTGTCCCCCGTGACACCCCCTGTGACACACGGGCCTCCCCTCTGCAGACGGAGAGCTGGGCCCCAGCAGGTGGGCACTGCCCCTGAGAGAGCTAGTCCAGGAGGTGCCCACTGTGCTGGGGCAGGCAGGGCCGAGATGCAGGGAGCGAGGCTCTGCAGGGCCACTGTTGTCCCTCTTTGTCACCTAGCAGGGTCTGTCCCCTGCTGTCTCTGGGTGCAGGTTGGATCCCGCAAGTCACAGGTGTGCACTGCAGAGCACGCCTGCAGAGCGCCAGGCTCGCCCGCGTCCTGATGGAGCAAGGGAGGGGAGGCAGCCTGCCAGCGGGGACTTCTCGGGCTCACTGGCACCAGGCAGTGTGGACCTGTGGGCGACGTCTGAGGGAGCCAGCGGCCCACACTGGGGACCCTGGGGCCCTGGGAAGCTGAGGCGGGGCTGAGCCCAGTCCTGTGGGAAGCGGAGCTGGTTGTCCAGGCAACCTGGAGAGAACATGCGTGGTTCTGCTGGGACAGTCAGGCTCCTGGGGTCACCCCCTTGCTTTCTCACTTGATGTGGGGTACTGTGTCATGGTACGTGAAATCCTGTTTTTTCCCAGATGTTTAAAGACTCAGCAGCCCCTTTATGATCATGCTGGGCCCGTGGAGTAACAGGATCATTTGTCTGTGAAATTCTGAGGAGTGATTACAGCAGTCAGGGCATTTTTAATTTCAAGAGGCAAAAAATATTAAACAGGGACAATGGGAATATGTTCGTTGACAGGAGAGACAGACGGCTTCAGGTGTGGCTTGATCCAGGGGGATCAAATAGTGTTCCTGCAACCTAACGTCTCTCCTTGCCTTGCATTTCCTGTTTCTGGTCATTCCAATGCCTGACAAATTCTATGCATGTACGTGGGGATGAATTAGCTTGTTAGTACAGCCCCGAGGGAATAAAGAATTCTTGCCAGATATTTCAACCAGAAATCCTGTGCCTCATTATTGTTGGCTGACTCGGGTCTCTGATGGGCCAAGCCCTGCTCACGTACCCATTGCAGAAAACCAGAGTGGGATCACTGCTATGTGAAGCATGGAGAGAAGGAAGAGGCAGATCCCAAAGGAAAATTGGGGTGCAGTTCCCTGGGGAGCAGGTGGACCGAGCCCTGGTGTCAGCGTGCACCTCCCTGTCCAGCGAGGACCCGTTGTCTCCGCCCCTGCCCTGAGCCTGCTGCCGTCGGGTGCTGGGTTGGAGCCTGGCTTCCCTCCCGGCTAGCGAGGGAGCGTGATCCCAGCCGCCTCATTCACACGGGCACTGGAGAGAAAATAGGAGCAAATAAATTGCTGGCCTGCGTTAAATTCAGATTTATTCTGTTGGAGCTAATTGTAATCTTTATTTGGTCTCAAGTGATTCATTCTTATCGTTCTTATTATAGCTGAGAAAATTAATTTTTATTCTACCATAAAGGTGGCTGTAATAATCTGGGTTCAGGGAGGGGATTACTTTAATAAGATTTGCCAGCAGGCTTTGGAACTGTCAGCTTTTATTAGCGGGTGGAACCAGCCTGTTGCCCTGCAGAGAATGTTCCAGGGCTCCGGTGGGACTGTCGAGCGAGCTGAGCCAGGAAGAAGGGCAGGTTTGTTTGCTCTGTAAAGAGCTCCGGCGCGGTGCCACCCCTGCCCTTAGTACAGGGAGGCTCCAGGAGCGGGGCCCAAGCCGACCTCCGCATCTTTGGATGACTTAACGGAGACAATGCACTTGAGCAAACCTGGAGTGTGCTCCTGGGACACCAGGGCCCGTGGGGACGCGGGGAATGCCTCCAGGGGTCAGCCAGTCGTAGGCGAGGGACTCTGGGGCCTTGGGAGAAAACACACCTTTGTTAGAAGTAGCGGATGCACAGACCCAGAGTCTCTTTCTTGCAATTCCAAATCCCAGAGCTCGGAAAAGCAAAATGTTCCTGGAAAATTTTCAATGGATTCATCTGGTGGCAGAACCTCACCTGGACTCATTGGTGACATTGTTTATTCTACTTCAGTCTCTGACAGGACGTCCTGGCGTGTGTGATTAAAGACGCTGCCCCAGGCCCTCTGAAGGTGCCCCCAGTGTGCGGTGCATGCTCCGCATTGCTTTCCTAATCAGGAGAACTAGGAGTCGGGGGGCTCTGGATGACAGGTGACACAGCTGTCTACCTGGAGTGCAGACCTGGGGCTACCAGGCTGATTTTTGGGGGAAAACCCCCAAAAGTCCTGATTTTTATGTGGGTCTTTCTCAACTTCTATGTTACTGTTTCAAACTTTTTTTTGGGGGTACTGGGGATTGAACCCAGGGACACCCGGCCACTGAGCCACATCCCCAGCCCTATTTTGTATTTTATTTAGAGACAGGGTCTCACTGAGTTGCTTAGGGCCTCGCTAAGTTGCTGAGGCTGGCTTTAAACTCGCGATCCTCCTGCCTCAGCCTCCCAGGTGCTGGGATTACAGGCGTGCGCCACCGCGCCCAGCTCTGTTTCAAACTTTTAAAACTGATTTTTTTAAGGACAGAACAGAGCCCCAGTATCCTCAGGATATGCAAACTAAGCCAGAATGAGACAGGACCACCAGCCGAGGTCAAGAATGATGTCAATTGTCCCCGGGGCGGTGGGGGGAGCCTGGAACCCCTTTGCATGGGACCCTGAGGTGTGGTCACTTGGAGGTGGCTCCTGCGGCCTCTGGAGAGTTCGGGCAGAGCCTGCTGTGATCCAGCAGCCTGGACGATGACCCAACGGAGATGCAGGACTGTTCATCAGTGTTCCCAGAGCTTCCCTCCCCGCGGCCCTAAGGGGCAGGTGACATGGGTCCAGCAGTTGGTGAGTGTGGGGACACTCCCAGGTCCAGCTGTGCAATGCAATCAGAGGGACAAACTGTCCAGAAGGCCACACTGGGCCTGACGAGTGAGGGGCTGCACACAGAAGCCCACCTGTTGGGGGACTCCACGAGCGGGAATTTCTACAACAGACAAAACCACTGAGAAAAGCAGACCCACGGCTGCCTGGGTGGGGGCGGGGAGGAACTGCTGGGGAGCACGGGGAACTTCGGGGGCCAGCAGTCAAGGAGAACTCAGCTCACGGAACTGCACACAAATTTCCTTGGGTGCATTTATGGTCAAGTCCACCACAATTGACCTGTTCACCTATTAGAAGCCACCATCCTTCACGTGGTTCTGATTTCCAAAACTATGAAAGTGGTTATAAAGAGAAAATTCCGCCTCATCCCGTCCCTTCTGCACAGGCGACCGTCAGAGCTGTCTCCTGTGGGGAGCACACAGACGTGTCCCCGGGCCTGTGTGGACATGGATGCGTGACACTTCCCGCACTCTGCTTGTCCTGCAGGGCAGCCAACCCTGGCATCTCGTCCCTTGTCCTTTCTTTGCCACTGAAGCCGCATGCATCTTGGAGAGCTTTCTCCGACACTTGTGGTCATTCCACGCTGCACTGTGCGGTGGGCCCTGGGCATGGGCAGCCGTGGACACTGGCTTGGTTCAGGGTTTTGTCACTTACGAAAGAGCTCCACCAAGATTCTCACCCCACTGTGTCCCTCCGCTTCCTCTCTTGCATGGACCTGTGGTCCCCTGGCCCCCCATGTGCTCACGAGGATGAGGCTGACCTGGCTTGCAGAGGCCCCAGCAGGGCCTGGCACTCAGTGAGTGCAGATGTTTCTCCAAGAAGGGCCTCGGGCCAGGCAGGTGTGCCCCCGGACAGGTTCTGAGAACTGGAACTCATCTCAGGACATGCACAAGCCAATTTTGGTTGGATTTTGCCAAATGGTCAGTTTTGCTCCCTTGAGAGATGGGATTGCGTCCATGGCTCCGCCGAGTGGAACCAGTCTGCTCTGGGAATGTCTGCCTGCCTCGTAGGTGGGACCTGCTGGTTGTGGGGTTCAGCTTTGGTGGGGTTCAGACAGAACTCCTGTGGACCAGTTCCTGCCCTGAGCCCACTGGGTAGAGGGTCCCTTCCTGGGAATTGGCCCTTCCGTGGTCACTCTGTGGACAGAGCTGGTGACCAGGGGACATGTTGCAACTGGGGCACCAGTTCCATCACACCTGAATGTTCGTTTGTTGGTCAGGCACTGCAGGTGGCCTCTCAGGACCGTGGGGTTGCTTGAATTTTCCCAGCCTGGGGACATGGCTAAAATTGCCAACCCAGGAAACAGGGAGGAGCACACGGTCCTGGCCCACAGGAAGCCTCTGGGTTCCCAGGAGATGGGGCCCTTGAGTGGCGTTCTCATCCAGGAGGGCGGAGCGCCACAAGGACCACCCTGGGAGGCGGTGTGGCGGAGAGCGCTTCTCTGGCACTGTCCACCTTGTTGGGGTCCTTCTGTTTGGAAGACGTGGCAATGCTGGCAGGATGACTTGGTTGGTCTGTTTGTCAGCACGTCACCCGCTGCGCATCCACAGGTTATTATTTGGATGCACAGATTGTGGCTTTTGAAAGTCAGAGATCGGCAATGTTTGCAGAGGATTCCGGAAGCAGGAGGGCTCTGTCTTCTGCAGAAGTTGGCTCACTTGTCGATGCTGAGAAGGAGTTCCTTCTTACGTTTCTGCCCTTGCCCCTGTGTGTGTGCCAGTGTGTGTGTGTGTGTGTGTATGTGTGTGTGAGTGTGTGTGAGAGTGTGTGAGTGTGTATGTGTGTGAGTGTGTATGTGTGTGAGTGTGTGTGTGTGTGTGTGTGTGTGTGTGTTTGAAGGGATATTCTGGCCTCTCTGGTCTCCAGCTGTCCACTTGGAACTCAGGGGCTTGCTTCATCCCGCTGGAACTTCCTCTTTACACGTCAGGGGACCACCTGGGACACCATGGCTTCTTTCCTCCGTGCCTCCTGGGTGGTTGAGGCTGTGCAGGCTTCCTCGCAGCGGCCAGGGCTCAGCAGCAGCCCCCTGCCTCTCCAAGGCCAGCTTCTCTCAGCCACCCAGGTTTGCTGTCCAGGGTGCTGCCCCCTGGCCTGCAGCTCTGTTCCCCCCTCAGAAGGGCGTCCCGGCCTCTGTCCTTGTACCTCGCTGCTCCTGGGAGCTCTGCCTGAATCCTGAGGTCCCCTAATGGCCTGAATTGGGTCCATGCCCAGTGATGACCAAATCGCCATGGTTTCTCCAAAGGGAGCGGAGGAAGAGATGTGGGGGCAGGCAAGGTACCTGGTGGGGAGGCCTCGGAGGGCCCAGGGACCCACCCACCCTGTGCCTGGGAGCCTCAGGAGGGTCCCCCGGAGCTGCTCATCACTTTGGGGGAGAAGACGACTTTGCCTTGGGCATGGCCCCTCTGTTTCAGCCTCCAGATTCTGCTGAAAAGACCCGTCCTCCTCCCTGACCAGTTGGTGGTAAAGATGGGGTGAGCTCCACGTGCAGCGCTCCGCCCACTGTCCTCCTGGCAACCTGCTGAACCCCAACCTGCGCTGCTGGATGGGGCGGGACTAGGAGGGTGGAATTGCTCTGGGCCTGCTGGGTCCATCTGGGGCTGCACCTCTGGCTCCAGGCATGTCCACAGGGACTGGGGGCAGGACAGCCAGCGGGGACAGGCACGAGGGCCATCCCTGGGTCCTTGGTGCTTCTCCCCCTGTGGCCACTTTCATGCTTCCTTTCCTCCGTGGGATGCTTTTGTCCCTGGGTGTGGCCGGGCTGGTCTGCCCGTTCCCGCCCTTCCCCTCCCCCCATCCCTCCTCTCCAGGGGTATCACTTTTATTTCCTCACTGGTTTCATACGTGACCTTGGCTTTCTGAGCCTGGCCTATCTCACTCAGCATGATGTGCTGTAGGTCCACCCGTGTCCCTGGTTCTGCCCGGCGGAGTAACGCTGCCCACCGCTTTCCCTTTATCCCTTCACCAGCTGGTGGCCCCTGGGCTGGCTCCTCTGTGCCTGCCCATCACTGCTTCCCCTCCCCGGGTGCTGCCTGCTCCTTGACACCTACTGCTCACCAAGGCCACCGAAGCTGTCACGGCATGCAAGGGCGGCTCCCCACTTCCTTCCCTGTGTGCGGTGGCGGGATGCACCTCCTCCGCACAGTCTGCCCCTGGCTTTCCAGCAGCAACGCCCCTCCTGTGCCCTCTGCCAGCCCTTCCTTCCCGCTCTCCTCCTCCCTTCTGCTTCTCCTGAGGTGACTTCAGTCCGCACCACCCTGTGACGGTGTCCGGATCTCAGTCCCCAGCTCGGAGGTCTCTCGAGCGCATGACCTGTGGGCATTTCTACAAAACACACACTCCAGGTGCTCCTCCCACTCCTGGGGTGGCTTTGCTGTTCTCTCAACAGCTCTGACCTCTTTTCCCACCCTGGTGGCCCTGTAGCAGTCCACCTGGTGGTGAGCCTGAGATTTCAGGGCTGACCAAATACAAATACCCGGCTGAGAGGTGCCAGCAGCACCAGCTCAGCCTGGAAGCACGTGCACGGTTTCCTTTTTGCACTGTGATCTATGAGTGGGGCGCAGGGCTGACCCTTGACGGACACGCAGTGACTGGTGGATGATGAAGGGAGTATGGATCCGGGGCTTGTGTCCCCCCAATCCATACGCAGAAGGCCTCACCCCAGGTGATGCTATCTGGGTTTACATCAGGGCCCCAGGCCAGGGCTAGTGCCTGTCTGGGTGGGGAGACACCTGGGTGTCCTCCTCCACTGCAAGACCTAGAGCAGGGAGGCCCGGTCCACAGCCGGGAAGCAGCCCTCACCCGATGCCAAGCTGCTGGTCCCTGATCTTGGACTTGCAGCCTGTGTAACTGTGAGAAATGAAGGCCAGTGTCCCCACCCCAGCCTATGACAGCAGTCGGGGCTGAGCAGGGGCAGTGGTGTGCCAGCACCTCCCATCTGGTGCCCATGGGGCCCAGGAGGTAGATGGCTTCCTGTGTCCCTCTGTCTGATGTCACCGAGGGGTGGAGAAACTTGTGACAGTGACAGCTGCCCCAGAGGCAGCCGGCTTCTGGACGGTGTCCTCTCCACCTCCAGGACGCAGGGGCCCAGGAGGAATTGGCAGGGAGATCACAGCAGGTTGGATGCCCTTCATCTGGATTGAGGGGCAGTGGTCACATCCCTGGGGACAATTTCCTAACAGAAGCCTCAGCCATCCTGGCTCTGGCCCCAAGCCACTGGCTGTCACCTACACAGGCAGCGGTGGGTGGTTTAAAGTTTTCTTCTACCCGGGCCCCTCAGCACTGGGCTGGTCCTGGGAGGAGGGACAAAGACGGTCTTCCTGTCTGGACTGCAGGACTGCCCCCAGAGGGGAGGCATGGACGCAGAAGAAACGGCCCTGTAGACAGATCTGTCACTCCACGGCGGGAGTGAGCCCCAGTCTGATTTCTCAGGGTGGGAGGAAAGGGAGGAAGGGAGGTGCGGCCACGCTTCCCTCGCCGTCCCCGCGCTCAGCGCACTGCCGCGCGGTCCCAAGGTCCCCCTGGTGTGTCCCAGGTCGCGGAGGAGGGCGCGGGGCTTCCTGGGGCTGCGGGTCCTCGTTCCTGCAGAGCGGGCGCCCGCGGCCTCGGTTGCTCCTCTGCGGAGCGGTGTTGGTTGGGGACACGGCGCGCAGCGGGCAGCGTGGCTGGGAGAGCGCCGGTCCGGGCCAGGCTCGGCTCATCTGCACGCACGGAGCCGGTGCTGCTGCGCGTCTCGCGGGGCGTGGGCAGCCGCGGCCAGCAGGTGGCGGTGTTGCCGCGCCCGGGCCGGAGCGCGGAGGCGGGTCCAGGCTGCAAGGCGGGAGGGCCTCTGCGACCTTGTCCCCAGCGGGGTCTGGGGACGCCAGGAGCTTTGGTGTTCATTCATTCACCGGGAAAGGATCTTTTGGTGACGTTTCTTTTTTTCCCACCAAGATTTCCGAAGCCGTTGTTGAGAAGCGATTGCACCCTGGACGGGGCTCAGTCCCCCGGCCAGTGTGAAGCAGAGGCCCTGTCCGCAGACTTCCGGTCCGAGGATCAGTTAAAGGCATTCACTGAGCTCCTCTTTGCTTTGGTGAAATCTGGAACCTGCTGTAATAGGGTCTGGGGAAGAGGTGACAGCAAGAAGATGAGGCACAGATCCTGGGAGATAAGTCTAGACTTGGTGTACCCAGCCCTGGCCCCACCCCTTATTTGCTGTGTGACCTTAAATAAGTTTCTTGATATCTCTGCTTTCACTTTTTAATTTGTAAGTGGGTATAATAATAATTTTATTTTTGTAATAATCATGTATTGGTGTTAACAAAATAACATGAGAACACTGTCCTATTCCACGGGATTGTGTAAAGAATGTATAAAGAGTGAATGCAAGTTACACCTAGAACATGTTATCATCACAGTTATTAGACTTGTTAATAGATGAGTGATTGGCACACAGTGGGCGTGGCGATTCCAAGTTGGGACTACTCTTGTCATTACCACCAACATTGGATTGATTGGACTCTAACAGTAGACGTGTGACATTCCCAACCAACATCCACCTCTCCTTCTCTGAGATCTGGCAAGTTAACAATTCATATTTTACTTTCCTTTCTGCTCATCAGGGTTCTTGGTGGACGTTTGTCTTCTCAGTGGAGAGAAGCCCTTGGCAAGCCCGGGCTCCACCTGACTCACCTGCTCCTCCCAGCCCTACTTCTGTGTCTTGGGGGGACCTTTGTGTGGCTGTTCTGAGAAACTAATTCAGGCAGGACACAGGCTCCGTGTGGGGCTCTCTGGTCATGAAGGGCCTGGGGCAGCCGGGTGGAGAGGAGGCTGAAGACCCCGGACTCCTGAGCTCCAGCTCCTGCCTGAGAGGCTTCGGGTTCACACAGGCAGTTCTCCAGGGAGGGCCCAGGTCCGGCTGGGTCACCCTCCATTCCGGCAGTCACCTCGGGTGTTGGGGAGAGAGCTGCCTTTCAGGAGGTGGGAAAGGGCTGAGGGGTTCTCTGCCAGCCTTTGGCTCCCAGGCCAGTCCGGTCGGTGTGCTGCGACGTCTGGGGTGTGTCTTAGTCTCCTGCTTGCTGGCTCTTGTGACAATCTGTCAGAAAGCTAGTGTCTTCAGTGGCTGCAGAAATTGGTTTTCACACGTTCTGGAGGTGGAAGTCTGGAATCATGGCCTCCGCCCGCTCTGGTGCGGTTCTCCTGCATCTCTGTGGGTCTCAAATATCCTTGTCCCTTCTCTTCTCGGAACACTGTCATCGGCATTAGGACAACTCATCTCAAGACCCTTAACATCATCATTTGGCAGAACCCTATTTCCAAATCGGGTCACATTTGTAGGAATTGGGGTTGGGACTTGGAAATAGTTCTTTGGGGGCTGCTGGGGCTTGAATGTGTCCCCCATGTTCATGTGTTGGAAACTGGGTCCCCCGTGTGATTGTTGAGAGATGTGACCTTTGGGAGTGAGTAGGCCAGAGGGGCTCTGCCCTGAGGAAGGGGATCCTGCGTCTGCCCCTGGACGGGTCCTGAAGGAGGAGCGTGGCTGTCCCTGCCCCCATGAGCCAGGCGCACTCTCCTGCCCTTCCACCTGCCCCACGGGGAACAGCAAGAAGGCCCTTCCTTGTGCCAGACCTTCATCTTGGACTCCCAGCCTCCAGAACTGGAGGAAATGAATCTCTATAAATCCCCCACCCTCAGGAGTTCTGCCACAGCAGCACAAATGAGACGAAGACAGGGACGTGCTTCCTCCCAGTGCACAAGGCAAACGAAGTTAATGCCACCTGAGGATCACAGGTGGCTGAATCCAGGCTGTGGCGCATCCAAGTCCTGGATTCTGCCTCCATCTCCCAGTCTGCTGGCCTCATCCTTAGGCAGTGGGCAGGAGGGACAGGCAGGGGCCACATGTGAAGGAGAGAGCTGGGGTGGGTGGTTGGGAGCGCTGGGGCCTGTGGCAACCTTCCTGGTTGCAGGCGCTAGCTTAAGGGCAGTGACACCCGGTGGTTGAGCTGTGGTTGCTGGTGAGGGCACTAATCCAGCTGGCTCAAAACTTATTTTATTCTTATAGAAAAGCCAGAAATCTGGATTTCTGTGTGACCAATTCTATTTTTAGAAAACCACTGGGTACTTAAAAAAAAATATATCCGTGACCCAGATGGACTCCCCAGAGACTGCTTTTTTAAACTTCTGGACAAAGTGTCCAGAGAAAAAGGAGTTGGTGGCCTGACTGTACTTCTGGGGGTGATTTCTGTTCACTGAGAGCCAAAGGAAAATGCAGTCCTGCTTAATAACGAGAAAAAAGTGCCTTTAGAAGGATTGATCTCAATCCCTTCCCTTCCTCTGGGTTTCTCTCACCTGTCAGAGTTTCTCTTTGCTCTTTGATGATATTCTGAAAAAGAAAAATTAAAACCTGAGATCACAGCATAAATTTTACCACTCGTTTTAAGTGTGAAATATCAGCTTTAAATGCGAACATCAGGGCAGTGACCCCCGTGCAGACTCTTCAAAGTCACTCAGCTCCTGCTTGGAAGCTCCCGTGCGTGTGGGCATTTTGTTGCCACCTGAGCAACAGAGACGCTGGGCCACACCCACTCAGCGATTTTATTGGACTTCTGGAAATGTTCACGTTCTACCAACACCATTTGTACACCCCTATGGCGAGGCGGGGAGGACTGGGAGCAAAGGGCTCTGTGTCCCTGCACTGTTCTCGTGTGCCATTTCCAGCAAAAGTGGCTGGTGCCTAACACAGGTGTAAAGGGTACGTGAGTTCCTTGGTGGCTGCACTTTGTGGGACATCTTTGCCTTTTCCTGCATTTGGAGCACACTGCATCAGCTACCACCAGTTCTCCTCCCTGCAGTCTTACAACCCAACTCCTCAGCCTGTGAACATCCTAGCCAGCCATTGGTCTCCTCCTCAGCCTGTGAACGTCCTAGCCAGCCATTGGTCCACTCGTCAGCCTGTGAACATCCTAGCTAGCCATTGGTCTCCTGGTCAGCCTGTGAACATCCTAGCCAGCCATTGGTCTCCTGGTCAGCCTGTGAACATCCTAGCCAGCCATTGGTCTCCTGGTCAGCCTGTGAACATCCTAGCCAGCCATTGGTCTGCTTGTCAGCCTGCGAACATTCTCTGTAGCCATTGGTCTGATTGCTGTTAAATTTCACTACTTAAGAGACTTCCCGGCCATTTTCTCTCTCCCCTAGCCCTGAGAGCCGGTGCTCTGGTCATCCACTCCTCTGTCTCTCTCCTCTCTCTCATTTTCTCTCTTACTCTCTCTTCTCTCTCATTTTCTCTTTCTCTCATTTTCTCTTTCTCACTCTCTCATTTTTCTCTCATTTTCTCATTTTCTCTTTCTCACTCTTCTCTCATTTTCTCTCACTCTCATTTTTGTTCTCTCTCATTTTCTCCCTCTTCTCATTTTCTCTTTCTCACGTTTCTCTCTCGTTTTCTCTTTCTCTCTCCTCTCATTTTCTCTTTCAGTCTCTTTCTTATTTTCTCTCTTCTCTCATTTTCTCTTTCTCACTCTTCTCTCTTTTTCTCTATCTCTTTCTCATTTTCTCTTTCTCTCATTTTCTTTTTCTCACTCTTTTCTCTCTTCTCTTTTTATCTCACTCTCCTCTCATTTTCTCTTTCACTCTCACTCTTCTCTCATTTTCTCTTTCATTTTCTCTTTCTCTCTCACTTTCTCTCATTTTCTCTTTCTCTCACTCTCTCTTCTCTCTCATTTTCTCTTTCTCACTCTCTCTTCTTTCTCTTTCTCTCTCTCTCTCACTCACTTTCACTCTTTCGTTTTCTCTCTCTCTCAACCTGCAGGCAGACACTCTGCCTGTCCGCAGTAAAATCTCTTGCGTGAGTTCCTGCATCCCAAGCGGTTTTCTGGGTGCTTTCAGAGCAAGTTCTGGTTTGAATGGACGGCAGGGCTCCTCTGCACGGGGTGCTCGGCTTGCTCCTTGTAGATGCAGCAGTTTCTTTAGACTCACTTTGGGACCAGCAGACCAGCGTGAGGCCCCTTGCTGCTCTGCTGTGGGCATGCTCCATTGTCCCACCAGATGTCACTCACAAGGTGCACGTTCAAAGGTAAAACTTCAGAATTCAGAGGTGGCCAGCTGGGAACCGGGCCTAGGTCCAGCGCAGTCCCTTCTGGGCAGGGAGCCCTGCGGGGATGCTAGGTCACATGCCCTGGAGCTGGCAGCTGTGTGTGTCTGCATGTGCCTGCTGAGAGCCTCACAGGAGTCCTTCAGTGTGGTTGGCTCATCTGGGTCCTGTGTTCCCAATCTCCAACTTGTCTTTCAAACACAGTGTCAAACTGCAAAGGCACCCCTTTTCTGTAGGGGAGCTGCTAAAATGCTTTGTGGCCCCAGCAACACACCTGATTTCTCCTTCCAGCCCCTGGGGTGTTGAGAGCAGTCCTGGCAGGAAAAGTGGGCCTGTGAACAGGGGCAGGTGGGGACAGTGAACTTCTAAGTTGTTCCCTACCTGGAGCCTCCTTATTATTCTGTCAAAATAGGACCTCCATGATGCTTTGGGGAGCCCCTCCCAAAGTTTCAGCTAAGGCTTTTGGGGGTGGGCCATGACTGAGGTTGAGCCAATGTGCAGAGGCCATTCCCTGGCCATAGTGATTGGCTCAGGGATGGCACATGACCAAGGCTGAGCCAATAAGAAGAAGCCATCCCTTGGCCATAGTGATTAGCTCAGGGATGGCACATGACCAAGGTTGAACCAATCAGAAGAGGCCATTCATGGACCATAGTGTTTGGTTCAAGGATGGGCAGATGATCAAGGCTGAGCCAATCAGAAGCGGTCATTCCCACCAAGTGATTGGTTTGGGATGGGAACACGGCCCCTCAGAACCAATGAGAGGCCCTGAAACTTTGGGGAACAGACCCTCACTTCCAGTTAGATTTGAAGGAAGAAAAGGGGAGGCCCGGAATTGCTGGTTCCACCCTGATGTGGAGGTTGAGAAGAAGGTCAGCTCCATGGACAGTGTGGAGCGTGATAGACAACAGTGCATCTTAAAAATCACTTTATTCTCTAAAATTCACTTTCTGGTGTAGAGCTCCAACAGGACCAAGAGTGGCTCCATTCCTGTCCCCCATTTCTGTTCTCTGAATTTCTGTAGCCAGAGCTGCCCAGCCTTGATCTCCGGCAATGGCTGACCTGTTCTCCACCCATCCAGTTTTGATTTTTCAAGAACGCTACATGAATGAAGTTCTACATCAAGAGTTTTTGAGGTTGCCCTTTTCTGCTCAGCATAACGTATTTGAGATTTATCTTTGTCATCATGGTATCCATCGTTTGCTTTGCTTTATTGCCAAATAACTCCACTCAATGCATGTGCCACAGTTTCTTTGGCATGCATCCACCAAAGGATCTTTGTGAACACGCCCGGCGATGACCTTGTTTCAGTGCTGAATCCAGCCAGACCTGAAGCCTGCCTACCGCTAAACTCCCCAACATTAACTGCCCTTTGAGTTTTCTGCAAGATTTAAGCTTTCTGTGAGTTGAAGGAATCACTTTTTATTTCAATAATGAACAGATGAAGGACGTCTAGTCTGAGTTGGTGAGAGGTCTCACCAACGGCTGCCCCAGTGACATTCCTGAACATGCAGTTGCATAGTAACAAGCCACACTGCTGGGTCGCCTCGCAGAGTAGCCTTGGCAGGTGGTAGAAACTGACACCCCATTTGACACAGAGGGAAATTGATTCTCAGGAGGATGAAGTGGCTTGGCTTGAGGCAGGAACTGGCATCCAGAATGCAGCCCGGGCCTCTCCCTGCCTCCTGTGAGCTCAGCTGCCTCCCGATCAGACGGCGGCGGAGCTGTCAGGATTACTTAGTGAATTTTCCTCTCTTATTTAAACAATCTCCAAGGTGTCCAATTTAGAATAAATATAAATGGAAATTAGAACAAGGTCATCAAAATTTCCTGCTGTTTAACAGCTGACGGTGCCTATAGGAGGTCAAAATTACTGTCACTAAGAGATCCGTATAATCCATTTAATAACGGCCTTCTACATCTGGTGCTCCATGGAAATCATTCACGTTGGCTTAGCAGTTCTTCACTTTGGTTTCTCTGTCTTCATTGCCTCTTGCTAACTAAAGCAGTTTACTGAGAAGGAGGTCTGCAGGGTGTTTAGGCTTCTAGGAGGGGCTCGTCACAAGTAACCAAGTTGTGGCCAGACTCTGATGCTGTGTGGTTGGTCCCCATGGGCTGCTATGACCACCCCACCTGTGGCTTGGCACCACCCAAGGGGACCTCTTCGCAGATCCAGCGTGGGGTTCCTGTCTGGCAGCAGGAGTCCTCCATGTGGGGATTCAGGGACCCAGGCTCCTTCCAGCTTGTGGCTCATCGTACCCCATGGCCTCCCTGTCTGCCGTTTCTCCCCAGTGGAGGGTGAAAGCTATGGATTCTGGCTTTCAGGTGATGGGTGACACTGTGCTCATAGTTCCATGGCCACACCTGGGACCAGGAGAGGCTGGGAAGGCCCCTGGCTGAGGAGCTGTGGGCAGGGATCTGCAGGGGGGAGTCTGTGTTTTTAAATCCTGAGAGGTGGCCCTCTCTCCCACCGATGTAACATCTCACTGTCCTCTTACTCTACACTCGGTGTCCAGGATTCTGTACAAAACTCTGTGCCTGGGGTTCATGCAGACAAAGCCTCCTCACAGCCACACATGGAAATGGGGTGGTGTAGGAAGGTGTTCAAAGACAGACCAGAGCCTTCCATTGCTCCATGGCCTTGACCTCCCTCCCTGAGGAAGCCGGCCACACCCGCCATTTCTGCCTTCAGTTTTCCAGTGATTACTTCTAGAACTCCATGTGCTGCTCTCCTGCCTCAAGCACTCGAGTTAAAGATGTAGCTAGCCATGCTTTCTCTAGAAAAGATGGGGATTAGCTGATTTACATGCCTTCTTGCTTCTGTTTTTTTTTTCTTTTTTTTTAGGATTGCATTTGGCTGTAAGTAAAGGAATCCTTGGCCTTGGCCATGATGGTTCAGGCAAGCAGGATTTTCTTTTACTTTTAAAAAATTATTTTATTTGTTCTAATGAGTTGATAGTGGAATGCATTTGTATATTTTGACAGATCATACATAAATGGAGTGTAATTTCTCATTTTTCTGACACTGCATATTGCAGGATCACATCTGTCACGCAGTCATACATGTATATGAGGTAATAATGTCTGTTTCACTCCACTGTCATTCCTTACCCCACACCCCCTCCCCTCCCTTCACTCCCCTCTACCTAATAAAAAGTAACTCTATTCTTTTACTTTTTTTCTCACACTATGGCTTTACTCTGACTTCCTGCATTGTGTTCTTAGCATGTAGTTCTGGTCCTCATGGTCACACCAGGGCTGCTTTACCTCCATCCCTCTCATGATGGAGCACCAACATCCACACTTGGACATCTTATATTCTTCTGGAGGGTTATTTCAGTGTCCTTAGGGAATAACTGATTTTTTTGCAGGGGGGAAGCTACTAGGGATAAATACCCACTATCTTGCCTTTCACTCAGGCTGTGGGCACTGGGAGGAGTTCTGCCTGGAGAGGAGTACCACCTACAGAGTGTAGCCAGTGCCCTGTGTCAGCCCCGTGTCTTGCTCCTGGCCTCATGGTATGTGGAGTCCATATAGAGTTACGAGCCCCTCTGGGGATGCAGGGGCACAGCAGCCCTGGACTCTGCAGCCACTCAGTGTCCCTGTTCCAGGGCCTCCACTGCCGCCCCTCAACATGCACCCACAGGCTTCTTCTCGCACCCATTTGTTGAAATACTGACCCGCCGAGTCCTCCCTCCGTGGCTCCTCTTCAGGAACTCCTTGGTGTCTCTGTGTGTGGAGGGGCTGCTGGGGTCAGTCTGCCACTTAGAGCTGAATTTCGAATCCTTCTGATTGGAGGAAACGTGTCCCTATTTCTCTAGATGGAATAAGCAACACATGTTCCTTCTAGGAAATTAAAGAACACCAGACGTAGAGGTTGCGGGGGTTGAAAAGGCCCACCACCCCACGTAGCGCCTCACCTCCGGGGAGCGAACTTGGGTCCTGGCCTGGGTGCAGGCCTGGGTCCTGACCTGGGTGCTGGCCTGGGTGGTGGCCTGGGTGTTAGCTTGGGTGCTGGCCTGGGTGGTGGCCTGGGTGTTAGCTTGGGTGGTAGCCTGGGTGCTGACCTGGGTGGTGGCCTGGGTGCTGGCTTGGGTGTTGGCCTGAGTGGTGGTCTGGGTGTTAGTTTGGGTGGTGGCCTGAGTGGTGGTCTGGGTGTTAGCTTGGGTGGTGGCCTGGGTGGTGGCCTGGGTTTTAGCTTGGGTGCTGACCTGGGTGGTGGCCTGGGTGTTAGTGCCTGGGTGCTGGCCTGGGTGGTGGCCTGGGTGTTAGCTTGGGTGCTGGCCTGGGTGGTGGCCTGGGTGTTAGATTGGGTGCTGG
>JAJEJO010002036.1:251213-289504 GCA_020662805.1 Glaucomys volans
TCCCCTCTTCTTACAAGGACACCCAGTGCTGGATCAAGACCCTTGTTCTAACTTACTTTCCTCCTCAGAATCTGCGTCCCCTAGTGCAGTTGGGCTGTGGGACTGTGGGCGGCAGCCCAGGGACTTTGGGGAGGGAGCCCAGCACGGTCCCCTATGCAGGCTGCTGCGGCTGGGGGCATTGGCGCCTCCACTTGCAGAGCACAGGAGTGTGATGAGGGGCTGCAGGTGGGCCCTGCGTGTGTCCAGACCCAGCCCAACCAGCCCCAGCAGTCAGCGGGAGAGGCCCAGCGGCAGACAGATCCTGACCCAGAGTGGTGGGGGGGTTCCCAGAACAGACCCGCCCTTGGTTCTGTTTTAGGCTGTGCCTTTTCCTGTGGTCGCCTGTGGAGCACCTGAGGCCCAGCTGGGGTCTGGCTCCTTGCCCCTCAGCGCCATCAGGCCCAGAGTGCGCGGGACCGTCCCAGTCACAGTCAGGATCTCACTTCTCCATCAGGCCCCACCGTCCAGAAGCCTCGTTACTCGGGGCCATGTGTCCTGCAGCTGCTTTCCCTGCCTGTCCTTCCTCATCATGGCCTTGCCAGGCATCACTCGGCTCCTTCACCCTGTGCTGTGGTGATGCCACCCTGGCCCCGGCCCCCAGAGGAGCTTCTCCTGGACCTGGTAAAAACTCTGCCTCTTGCTTTCATCTCAGGACAGTGTCTAGCCAGTGACCCACGTGTGGCTCTTCAGAGCCACTCGTGCACTTCCCTGTGGTCTTACTGGGCTCATCCAGCTCAGGATCTGCAGGCCAAACTGCAGAGCACAGTGGCTGCCTGGGGCCGGGCCGTTTGGGTCGAATCCCACCTCTGACAGGCTGTGTGAATGTGGGCAAGTCACTTAACCTCTCTGTGCCTCCATTTCCTAATTTATAAGTGGGAATACTGTCATGGTTTGGATGTGTGGTGTCCCCCAAAAGCTCACGTGTGAGACAATGCAGGAAGGTTCAGAGGAGAAATGATTGGGTTGTGAGAGTCTTAACCCATTCAGTGAATTAATCCCTGATGAGACTAATTGAAGTGATGGGTGTGGCTGGAGGAGGTGGAAGTGGGGTGTGGCTTTGGGGTATATATTCGTATCTGGAGAGTGGAGTCTCTCTGCTTCCTGATGATGTGAGGGGCTTCCCTCTGCCACACTCTTGCCTCATGATGTTCAGCCTCACCTCAGACCCTGAGGAATGGAGCCGGCCTTCTATGGACTGAGACCCCTGAAACTGTGAGCCCTCAGATAATCTCTTCCTCCTCTATAATTGTGCTGGTCGGGTCCTTTTAGTCACAGCAGCGAGGTAGCCGACTGAAACAAATACTGATCAGACCCTCAGACCCTTACAACCGAAAGACTGCTGGGATTGAGAGCGTTGCTCCCTATGAAACACTCCCACCAGTGCTCGGTCTGTGATGAGGATCGTGCAGACAGTGACAGTGACTTCAGGACCTGCAGGGGCTCAGACCAGTGCTTGGTAAACAACGATGGGGACTCTCCTCTTGCTTGCCCCTTGGCTCTCATTTTCCTGTGTCCTGCTGGCTTTTGTTGCTGTCGCTCATGGTCATCTCTGATCCCCCATGGACCTGCTGCTCTGTGGGATGAGACCTCCATCAGGACAGGCTCTCCTGGCCCTGACTGTCATTGTCACGAGTATACACCAAGCACTTGCTCTGTGCCCATAGTGTCCTTGAACTGTTAGGGAGGTGGTCCTCCTGTGCTGTTGTTCATGGGCAGCATCTGAGGAACACAGGGGCACTCAGGACCACTTGGGTGACTCTGGCCCCAAGTCTAGGCAGAGCCCATCCTGCAGCTGGGCCGGGCCTGTAGGAGAACCGGGGCAGCTGTGTGGGGTTGTCTGGAGCTTCCCGGTGGGAGAGCCCGTGGGTCCACCCGGCTCAGGGTCCCCACTCAGCAGTCTCCTGTTGGTCTCCTCAGAACTTGAATATGTGCACACAAACCCCTGGTCTCCCTCACGCA
The DNA here is from genome assembly GCA_020662805.1 of Glaucomys volans. Classification (NCBI taxonomy): domain Eukaryota; kingdom Metazoa; phylum Chordata; class Mammalia; order Rodentia; family Sciuridae; genus Glaucomys; species Glaucomys volans. Next base: position 253,212 of record JAJEJO010002036.1, read on the forward strand.
GCCCTGAGGGCTCTCCTGCCGCCTATGGCCCTGAACCTCACTCTGCCCTTGGCTACCTGAGGACAGATGTGGGAGGGCCTTTCTGGTGGGGCTTCCTGTCCTTCCTTCCTCTGGGCTCTGGGCCCCCTCCCTCCATCCGTGTGGACAGCCCCAGGAGCTCAGCCAACGGCCAGGACCTCACTTCACTGCCCCTCTAAGCAGCCCAGAGTTAAGGTACCACGTTCTGCTGCAACCCAGTTCCAGGACAGGACGAGGCCCTGTGGCCGTTGTTCATGGCTTCCCATGTAAGCTTCCGGTGAAATTTGTATTGCCTTTTGCTTGAGTTCTAGGGGACAGGAGCAAAGCCTCTGCCGGCTAGTGCAGCTAAGAGGTAGGCTTCAGCTCCAGTGGAGAGGGAAGACCCAGCTTAAATTTCTTGTAAATCAGTTTTCAAGAGGTGTGAAATTCCCTACATAGGAGATAAAGGAAGAAGCCACTCTGAGAGTAAACCGGAGCCTGGCAAAATTTGCAATTATTTAAATTTCTTCTCCACATCTGTAAGTAAATCAGAATTTAAACCTGGCCTGGACTTGCCTTCAATTTTATAAGGAAACGTGAACTCTCACATCCAGATCTGCTGGGCTGAAGATCATGTCACACTGCACGACCAGCCATCTCCCGAGGACGGGGTTCTGCTGCCAGTCACTCTCGGGTGGATTCGCCTGGAATGTAGCTTCCTGGTTTGGAGAGGGAGCAGCACAAGAACCCCCTGGAGTTTCATCGGGGAGGGTGGGGAGGGCAGGGAGGGTGCTCCTATGTCACTGGACACTGTCAAAACTCAGATTTCTTCTGGTGGCAGCAGCAGCTTGGAGCTTCCCCTGGCATGAGGCTGATCCTTGTGCCTAGTTTCTTCCTCCGCTCGCCTGTGAGGCACGTGCCCATGGGGAGGGATCTGAGTGTGTAGACAGGCCGAGGTCACATAGCCAGGGCCTCGAGGTCCTGGGTTTTCTCTGGATCCTGCACACATGCTGCTAGTGACCAGCATCCTGTGAGTGAATCCCCTCCCTGATCACTTGGTTACTTCCTCAGAAAGAATCCCGGGAGTGGTGGGACTGCTGCATTTTGAAGGGTCTTGGCGATCAGTTTCCTAATGGCTTTGAATTGTGAGCTGGGTCTTTTCCAGAGTTCGCCAGTTCCGTGGGCAGAAAGCAGGTCTACCGCATCCCTGTGAGGTCCTCGCAAGCCACAGTGCTGCGACACAGTAAACAGATAGTAACTTCAGCCGGGTAAATAATCGCAGGGATGAACAAGTAGCTCCCGTCCTCTGCTAGTTAACACGATGCGGGCCTGGCTGGGCTGACTCGCTGAGACCCGGCCTCTGCTGCCTCCCTGGGGGCCGGGTGCGCCAACCCCAAGTTGCCTGTATCCTTTCAGCATCTCCTAATTAGAATTTTGCCACCCTCCAGAAAAGGAAAGTTCACTGGTACTGTCCTTTGAAAAGGAAAACTATGCGAATCAACAGAAGTCCCTTTTGCAGGTTTTGTAATGGCTGCAGAAAAGGGAGTTCCCAGGCCTGGGGGCCAGGGGGTGGCATTTATTTGCCTTTCGGCCTCTTGTGAGGCCACGCCTCAGACACTACCGTCAGGCTCCGTCTTCCTGCATTGGTTGGAAACCTGGGCTCGGCTGGCAGGGGTTTACTCCAGGGCAAGAGGAAAAAAAAATCTGTCTCTGTTCCTGGCTGACTTGCTGCCCTGGTTCCTGCTGGGCTGCCTTCACTTTGGAAAAGCTCGCTGGCTTTGGCTGTCTGCGTTTCCCATTTGAAAGAATCGAAGTCTAAACACAGGCCAGGAGGCACACGCACACACCGTGTCTGTGAGTTCCGAGTGTGAGGTAGATGTTCATGAACAAAACAGTACTCGATTGTTGTCACACATTGAAAGGAGAAACATACATGATCAAAAGCAAAACTCTTCCTCTTTAGGGTTTCACAGATTCCCAAACATAATTCGTATGCATTTAAATAGATATACATACATGTGTCTTAATAATTTCTCCAAGTAGGATCATAAATGTCTTCGTTGCTTTTCTATTACTATAGCAGAATACCTGAGACGGGGTGGTTTATAAGGAATGGAGGTGTATTTTGGCTGGCAATTCTGAGAACATAGCATAGTGCCAGCCTCCTGCTGCTGTAATTCACGGCAGAGAGGGAAGGACAAGCGGGTGCACTCAGAAAAGGAAGAGACTCTCAGTGACCCCTTCCCTCAGGGACGCTGGGCATCATTTGCCAGGCTCCCCCACAACCCAAGTGCCTCCCACAAGGCTCCACTGCCCAACATGGCTGCACAGAGGAGGTGAGGTTCCTGCCAGGAACTTCTGGGAGGCACACCCACGCTGTCGTAATGACGGTTTATAATTTGTTTTTTATATTTCACAACGTATTGTGGACATCCCTCACAAGTGTCCGGGTTTTGATGTTTAAGTGCATTCGAGTAACTCCACTCCACGCTCCTGTGGCCATCTGTCCTCCACCAGAATGACGCCAGGCTGCCTCTTGATCAGGCTTTATTCTGGATACAGTGGCATGATCATACTGGCAGGGGCATTTTGACGGATCCTCCGTATAGGCCAGCACTCTTCTTAGTGCTTCCTGTTTACTAGCTCATGGATCCTTACTGCAGCCCAGGGAGCTAGAATTTGCATTTATATCCTACTTCGTATGAGGACGTCTGAGGCCCAGAGAGACTGAGCAACTTGCAGCAGGTTGCTCACTCAGGACGTGGCTGAGCCAGGACTCAAGTCTGGGCATCGGCTCCAGCCCACCCGTAAGGTTTGTCTGCAGTTCCAGCTGATGTGGCGAAGGACCTCGTAGAGAAGTCTTTACGCACCCCCCTGGTATTCCAGAAGGAGAGAGTTCTGGAAGTGGAAATGTCAAGCCAAAGCTTGATGGTCCCTTAGATGATTCTGGACGTGTCTAGTGCCTGCAAGCCACCTGCGGGAGGGAGAGGAGCCTGACAGGCCAAGTCCTGAAGTTCGGGTGGGCGGCGTGGGAGCTGTCCGTGCTCTGCAGGGAGATGGGCACCCACAGGGACCCTGCCCTGGGCGTGGGGCTTTGTGAGAGCAGGAGGAGTTGTGCTTGCCCTCTAGGGAGGCACGTCAGAGGCCATCGAGCTCCTTCCCCTGGCACTGGGCTTGGGAAGGTCCTGGAGACACGTGTTGTAATTATAGGAGCTTCCTGTGGAGGTGGGTGGCTCCTGGAGGGTGGTGGGCGGGGTCGTTGGTCACCTGGTCACACAGCCCACAGTCTCGCTCTGACTCTGCTCTCCTTCTCGCAGTGGCCGCAGGCCGTGGCGCTGTGGACGGCCCGCAGCGCTTCTCCTCGCTGCCCGCCTACCTGCCCGCCAGCCTGCACGTGTCCGGCGCCGAGGCGGCCTTCTTCCTGAAGGAGGCCAAGCAGGACCTGACGCGCAACTCCAGCCTGCAGGCCCGGGTGGACTCCTTCTTTGTTTACCGGGCTGGGAGCCCGCCCTTGGTCAACGCCAGCTACGGCCCATTCTTCGTGGAGAAGACAGTCCCCCAGGAGCTCCTGCTGGCGCCCACGCCCTTCGGGAACCTGGAGAAGTTCCCCTTCAACTGGAGGCTGAAGTCCCACGTCCTGGACAGCTCCATCTACTCCAACAGACCCAAGGTGCAGACCTTGTTCTACGTCAGCGGCATGGGCTGGGACGATGGCGACCCTGGGGAGGATCTGCCCTGCGTCAAGATGTTCGCCTTCCCCGAGGCCAGGGAGGTGGCCGCCAGCTGCCGGCTGCAGGGTGCCCCCGGGCTGTGCGTGGCCGAGCTGGAGCTGCTGCCCGAGTGGTTCAGCTCTGGCCTGGACCTGGAGCCTGAGGAGGAGGTCCCGGCACTTCGAGGGGGGACGGCCATGGAGCTCTTCTTCAGCCTCTACCCGGCCGACGGAGCGGGCCGGTGTCCCCTGGAGGAGGAGGGCAAGTGGGAGAACAACATCCACTCGGGCCAGGACAGTGCCCCGCAGCCGCCCCCAGCCCGGGAGCGCATCGGCAGCGTGGTGGTCTACCCGACCCAGGATGACCTGCGGTGGTCCTTGCTGAACCTAGACGACAATGTCGCCCTCTCTGTCCCGCTGAACCTCATCCGAGAAGGGGACACGGCCACCTTTCTGGTCTCGCTGACCGGCGGCTCCATGGCAGACCAGTTCACGCTCCGGTAAGAGGCTTTGCCAGGTCGGGTGGAGTGGCGGTTGGCTTTTGGTTACACCGAGTCAGGGGTTAATGAGATGGTGTCCATTGCTGGCTGGGGCTGCCAAAGGTAAACGCAGCCGGGGATCAGAGTGGCCAGGAGAGATCTTACCCTGTAACTGCTGACCGGAGGGAAGGCCCCGAGCCCAGCACCGTGTGCAGAGGTGGGTTAGGCATTTGAAAAGTGGGAGAAGGTGGAGAGCTGGCCTCCTGGAAAGGGTGGGTGGTAGGTGGGCACTGTGGGTCATGTGCCCCCGGGAGGCTTCCCAGGTCTGCTGGGGCAGCGTGAAAGCAGCCATAGTGAGCTCTGTGACTTGTCCAATAGAACTAAATTTACAAAAGCGTGCAGAGGGCCGAACCTGGCTGTGTGCCAAGGTTGCCGACCCCTGCGGTGGAGGGTCAAGTCCAAGCACAAATAGGAGCCTGTAAGCCTACAGTAATTTCAGCTGAGTTTGTGTGTGTCACACAGGGGGCAGACAAGGGTCGTCTGGAGCTGGCCCTTGCAGGAGTGGTGGAGTCTGGGGTGGAGAGAGGAACAGTTTAAAAGTGAGGGGAGCCCCAGGTGGGAGGCAGACAGGCAAGTATGTTCAAGGCAGGAATGTGACGTGAAGGGTGGATCGCTGTGCTGCTCAGAGGCAAGAGGCGGCTCTGAGGTCCTAGGGGGGGAGTGAACGCCAACATTAGGGATGTCACATGCCCCCAAACTGCCCTGTGGGATGTCAGGCAGAATCCTGCAAGCCGCACACCAGAGCAATCCCATCAAGGAGTCTTGGTTTCCAGATGTGTGAAGGAGCCTCTGGACAGTGTCCTTCAGTGAGGGGACTCAGTAGCCTCCACCTGTGTGACAGACTCATATTAGGATTGTCAAGTGAGGGCCGCATGTGTGGGGAGCAGGCTGACTTCCCCTTGCCCTGCTCCCAGAGGCTCCGGGTAGGAGTAGCATGTGCTGAGACGGCCCTGAGTGAACACCCAGCCTCCCTGGGCCTTGTGCCCTCACCAGTCGGGTGCGATGGACGGTGGGACCTGCCTCCTGGGGTGGAGACTGAACAAGTGAGGGAAGCTCTGGGAGCCGGGGCCCAGCCTGAGCTGGGGGCAGCCTGAGCCAGTTCAGCAGCTGATGAGTGGCCGTGAAACCCCAGCGCCAGCAGTCCGCGTCCTGGGGTGTAAGGCACAGAAGGGGCCTTCTCGTGGCCTTCCTGATTCTAACCAGGGGACGTGTTGGCTCACGCCTGCTCCAATTGGCTGATTCACATGAAGCCCCAGAGGAGCCAGGCCCACGTCCTCTGAGTGATCACAGTGGCCACGCAAGGCCTCACTCCTGTCCATTCCATGGTGTGGAACCTGAGGCTCAGGGAGGCTGGGGTCCTGACCAAGGTCACACGTCGTGTCCTCCCTGGATGAGATGGGACACACTGCATTCCGGCTCCGTGAGGCCCAGATCAAAGCCTGGCTGTGCATGGGATTGGCTGAGATGCCCTCTCGCTGCTGTCGACACTGGGCAGGGGACAGTGGGGCTGTGCTCGGGCCTCCTGCTGCAGCAGGGACACTGTGAATGAGAGTGAACTTGGCTCTCCCCAGTGCTGAGGTGGCCTTTGGGCGTCTGCCTCCCTGGGATTTGAAAAGCCTGTGAGCAGAGGCCTGTGGGCGTGGCATGGAAGGAGCTGCGGTGGGGGCGGCAGGAGGCTGGAGACAGGGTCGGTGTTTGTGACCTGCCAAGTGACTTTGAAATATTAGGACCCTCTCCCCCTCCAAAGGCAGGGTCTCCTAGACCAAGAGAGATCCCGGGAACTATATCCCTGGTTCGTTAAACAGCTTTTCCTTGGTCCACGCACAGAACCTTTGGGCTGATCTTTCCATCTGTAGGCAGCAGATCCCAGTGGGTTAGCTGTGGACTCTGAAGCATGAGGTCAGATCCTGGTGCTGCTGCAAATCGGCTGTGTGACCTTGCATAAGTTACTTGATTTCTCTGTGCCATAGTTTCCCCATCTGTAAATGAGGACAATTTATTCCAATACACTATGTATTATGCAAGCGAGTGAGGGTGACGGCAGACCCGTCGTCTGAAACATTTATTCTTTGTGTTGAGAATATTCAAACCCTTTCTCTCAGCTATTTTGAAATATACAGTCAGTTGTCAATCACCCCATGTGCTGAATGGAACCTCAGACGTCACTCAGTGTCCAGCTGCACCCAGCGCCGTAGCCGTCCCCTCTCCCCTGCCTCCTCCTCTCCTGGCTCTGCTTCTGTGGAATCTGCTCTTTCAGCGTTGCGCTAGATGAGAACGCGCCACGTTGGTCTTTCTATCCCTGAAGCTCATGTCCTTCACCTCAGGTCCTCGGGGTCCTCCATGTCGCTACAGAGGAGAGTTCTGTTCCTTTTCATGGCTGAATGGTATTCCGTCGTGTGCATGCATCACATTGTCTTTTTCTACCTGGGCCCATTCCATATCTTGGCTATTGTCAAAAATGCAAAAAACAGCCTCCTGTTTGATGAGTGTCCCCCAAGGTGCACCAGGATTTCAGGCTTTTTTCATCTTTTCCCAGATAAAACTCGGGTTTTCCTTGAGAAAACTGGGTGAAACCTCAGGTGCTCTGGAACGTGCACGGTTGGAGCCCAGATCTAGCCTAGAGCTCGGAGCTCAGATCCTGAGGGCACAGACAGGTGATAGCGTCCAGAGCGACGGAGCAGGCTCTGGGTGATCCTGGGCGGAAATCACCAGCCGCCTTGTTGGCCCCGCAGATGGGGAGGGTCTGTGGACCACACTGGAGGTGGGCAGGAGCGAGGCTGGCTCCAGATGCTCCCCGCGCTGTGTGTGAAGGGGACTTGGATCTGCGCTTCCATCTGAGGTCGTGGGGAGGCTGATAACTTGGTGAGCACCAGGCTGAGGGATCGTTATCGCCTTAACCCTCGCAGTCCCTGGAGGAGGCCAGGCCACTGTGTCCACGCCTGCTCTGCAGATGCGGAGGCCTCCCTGCCCTCTGTCCTGGGTGGTCCCACGCCCCGGCACAGTGGAGGTGGAGGTGCTGCCTGTGTGAGGGGCCCTGCCGGCCTGGCCACACTGCAGGACAGCTGGTGCTCTTATTTGGGGCGGCCGCCCGGCACGTGTCTGGGTAGGACAGGCTCCGGGCCCGCTGCCCGCCACCTGTGCCCTCCCGCCCCCCACAGCCCATGCTCCCGTGCTGGAGTCGGCTCCAGTTACCTCATGTCACAGGTTTGAATACTGATCTGAAACAGGCTCTGAGGAGCCGTGTGCATCCTGGGTGATGCTTTTAACCATGCTGACACCCTACGTTCTGGGATGCCACTGGATCCACACATGCTCTGTGCACAGTGCAGCAAGCTGACCATGACTACACTGTCCAGTGGCCTCCAGGAGTGTCCTTCTCACACACTGACACTCACCTGCTGCAGTGGAAGCTCGCCACTCCCTCCCCGGCCCTAGCCGCCCATGACTCTCCCCCTGTGGGTTCCACTGTCCCCCAGTGGGTGCCATTGTTCTCCTGTGGGTGCCACTGTCCTGGTGACTCGGGGATCGTGCAGCCTGCGTCCTCTGTGCTTGTCATCAGCGTATTTGCTGATGACTTTCAAAGCTGGTTTGAGATGACATAGACATGATCCAGTGGACGTTCCCTTTGTAAAAGCAGGGACAGCACGGCACAGGCAGAGCCACGCCGGGCCTTGGCTCCTGCATCCCCAGCGCTGAGCCTCAGCCGCCCACTCAGGCTGGCGTCCAGCCTAACCTGGCTCCTGAGTCGCCATGTGTGGGCTCCTCATCGTGCCTTGGGAGCGTCCCTGTGGGCAGTGCCTGCCCTCGGCTCACCATCCAGTTGTCCGGCCGGTGGGCAAAGGGCTGCCTCCTGTTTCCGCTGGCCCTTGGCAGCTCTGTAGCCATGTCCTCGACTTGAACCTCCATCAGCATCTGTCCGGGTAAGAGATGGGTGCTCAGGCCCAGGTCCTTGCTGTGCCGTGGTTGGACCCAGGTTCCTCTGTGGGAGGGGACTTGTGGCCCCTTCCTCCCAGGGGAAACGACAGAGTGCGCACGGGCGGCAAGGGGCTCCCAGGGACCAGCACTTGCTCCTGACAGCCACCCTCACGGCTTCCTGCTGGCTTGTTCCTGTGCCTCGGCTGCCAAGCCTCCGGCTGACTTTAGGTGCGTCCTCCTCTTCCCCATCTCTTGCCTAGAGATTCGGACTTCGAGGTGCATCTGGAAGTTCGATAATCACTGAAGCCGTGGAAAGGGCGAGGTTTCCTCAGTGAAAATCATGAGGGGAAGACAGCTTCTGAACTGGTCCTGAAGGACTCTGGTGTTACATAGGTTCATAAATGACAAAGGTCGCTCCTCAAAACCACGGTGGAGAAGTGGCAGGAAAGCAGGAGCTGAGCTCACGGGACTGGGAGAGGAGGCGGGGCTGTGAGGCACGGCTGCATGCAGCAGGGCGAGCCAGCAGGGGCAGGAGTCTCCTTGGCACCTCGCACAGGGACACCCTCGGTGACTTTAATCAAGCAAACACTTGATTGATGGACTCCGGAGATGAAGCCGGATTGGAGGGGCCTCGGGGTAAGTGCACTGAGGGTCAGTTCTTGTGGGCACCAAGGTCAGCTGCATGTCGTGGGAGCCCTGGAGAACCCTGACCTCACCCAGAGAGGTCGTGTCTAAGGCTGGAATGGCACAGGCTGGGTTGGTTCGGTAGATCGAGGATGTCTGAGCATCAAGGATTTTAAAACTCTTGGCCTTTCCCTCATTGTTACAAGGTGGCTGCCATGGTCATGACCATCAGGTCTACATTTCACTCAGAAGGAAGGAAGGAGAGATGGGGCAAGAGCCACGTGCATCAAGTCTGCTCCCCTTTGGGGCACACCTCCAGAAATGTCCATTGACATCTTCTGACTGTTGTGCGATGACCAGGCTGCTCCCAGGCCCAAGCCGTCACTCGCACCTGTGGGGAGCCAGGCCCAGGGCCTTCCTTGGATACCCAAATCCCACGACGCTCACGGCCCTTCTGTGAGAATGCAGGGTTTCCGTGGGACCTGCGGACCTCCTGCCGTGGACTTCCGGTCCTCTCTGGATTATTATAAACCCGTGGCAACGCACAGACCCCGCCGTGCTGTGCAGGCACAAGGACGACGGCACAGCTGCAGTTGCCTTCCGCACAGTCCTGATCCTCTGTTGCTGGATCCCTGGATTCGGAACCGTGGATGTGGAGGGTGGCCTGTGTGTCTCTGGGCGTCCTGCTGGTCCCCTGCCCCCATGCCAAGGTGTCCCTGCCAGGGGAGAAATGGACACTGGGTGTCAGATGAGCAGCTACCAATGTCGGCCACCTGTGACGGTGGCTTTCCGTGTGTCCCAGCAGTCAGCTGGGGAGTGGGTAGGGTGTAGTGTGGGGTCTCCAGGATTCTTTTCCCTGAACCTGAGGCAACTGTGCGTATTCAATGCTGGGGCGATGCTCCGAGTCCAGAGGGAACATGGGAGGTTTTCTAGGGCCTGAAACGCTCCTGCGTGGATTTCCAAGACACAGCGGCACAGTGAGATTATTCCTCACTGCAGGGAATTCTGTGGAAAAGAAAAAGCAGTAGTTGCGTTGTGCATAAGTAGATCTGCTGTGCGTAATTAGTGCACGTGGCGGGAGTCCAGTTGGCCTTCCCAACGACGGGCGGAGCGAGTACCTTTAGGGAAACCTGAAGGACCAGTGCTCCTCAGAGACGCTCGCCCCACGTGGGTCTGCTTGGTGGTGATCTCCTGGTACGTATGTGAAGGGAACACCATCCCTTGTTAGTTCTGCTGAAAGAGAAGCCTGGTCTGCACTGCCACGGTGCTTAGATGTGGTGCAGCCTGGGGCCCCGGGACCTGATGATGACAGAAAGGAAACCACATCAGAGTGCACACGCAGGCCAGGCTTTTGCTGGGCTCCCGTGCAGGAGGGGACGTGGCTCGGGCAGGAGGTGTCAGGTGGCCTCTGAGTCATGGAGGGAGCTGGCGTTCCTGTGGTGTGTTGAATGCTCAGAAGGACTCAACTCCAGCACCCGGCCCCGTGCCCAGGCGAGTTCCTGCTGCTGCTGGAGGGAACACACGGGGCCCTGCTCAGCCATGCAGAGTGGCACTGCGGTGGCTGGTGCCAGCTCCTGGGTTGCGGTTGGGCCATGAGCCCAGGCCCAGGAGCACATCCGCCCTTGGCCCCTGTGGTGGACGGTTTGTTCTCTGCCTTCTTGCGGGGAGGAGGCGGAGTCTCTTCTATGCCTTCTTCCTGTTGACCTGGGGACCTTGTCATAAAACCATCTCACCCCCTGATCCAAAGGGGATGAAGGGGACAATGCAGATGTCTGCCTGGGAAGGACTTGTGCCCCCAAGGGACCACAGACATGGCCCCTGAAATCACGTCCCCACATGGCTCATCCTGCAGGAGGATGATGTCCTTGAGTGTGTATGAGAATCTGGAGGAGCAGGTGAACCTGAGCCTAACCAGCTGCTGAAAGAGTTAGGGGTGGCAGAGACCCAGCAGCTGGGAGGAGTGAGACGCTAGGTGAGGCCAGCCACCCTCCATGCTAGGACGAGCCCAGAGCCTCAGAGTCCCTGTGGAGAGAGTCTCCCCTGGAGTGGGACCTGGGAGCTCAGTCTGTTCCAATGGCTCTTGTCTGTGGTCTCCCCCTGCCTGCAGCATGCCAGCCGTGGGGGTGGGACTTCCTCCCTTTCATCCTTTGTCCCAAGTGCAGGTGAAAGCCCTCCCCTTACTTCCTGCAGTGTGGGTCAGATGACACTCATTTCAGAGATGCTTCCTGCGCCGGAAGGGAGCACCCCAGGGACACCAGCACCTTGGCCTTCTAGTCCTCAGGGTGTACTTTGCTCTCTGGGACGGCAAACCCTGCCTCATTCCAAACGGGGTCCCCGGGCACAAGGGCATGGTGGGGCTCCATCCTGCTCCACCCATCTGGGGGGCAGTTTTAACCACTGACACCCACCAGGTTCCTTGGGAATATCTGGGTCCCTTAATTCCAAGCTAATCTCACCCAGCCTCCCTAACCCACTGGGTGGTGGCTTGACCCTTTAAGGAGAATCACAGTCTGATAGTCACAAAGCCAAGCCCACACAAGTCATGGGGGACACTTCCTTCCCAGGGGTGGCTCTTGGGGAGAAATCACACAGAGGCGTAGACAGCAAGAACTATGGATGACTTGGCACAGGACGGTGGTGGCCTGTGGTGGGTGGAGACTGTTTCTGGGGTCAGGGAACTTCTGGAGTGCTTTGCAGGTTCTGCTCTGGGCGGCTCTTGGACACCTGTGGCCTTCCCCTCCTGGCTCTTGGGCAGAGAAGCCAGGATGTGAGGGCTGCCCTCACATCCTGGCTTCTCTGCCCAAGAGCTCATAAACTGGCTGGAAGACCCTCCGCACTCTTTGCCTTTCAGCTTGTCCTCAAGGCCAGGTCTGCGGGACCTCCTCCTTTCTGAGCTTTAAGGGATTTCCATGCCCTGCAGAGAAACAGAGCCAGCAGAGCAACTGGAAGAAGGTGCCATGACCACGGGTATCTTGCACTCTACTGCTTCTTCAGGAAGTTTGGACAAAGGGAACAGAGAGGGAGATGTCACAGAGAGAGAGTGATGTCACCGAGAGAGTGAAATCCAAAGCTTTAAGAAAGGGATGGTTGAAAACACCCTACCTGCCAAGGAAAATGTGGACCAAAGGTCTCCCTCCTGGGTTTCTAGTGGGAAGGTCCGAGGGAGGTGGGCGGGCGGAGGTGTGATTAGTCAGGAGCTGGCTGGGTAATGGCAGGTGAGGCAGGGAAGACACCGTACCGCGTGTTACTTGGTGACCCTGGCTCTGGAGGAGGCGGGGAAACTCCAGTGCCCTCCGGGTTCTGGGAAATGGCCCTTGTCTTCCTTCAAGTGTTGCTGCTTGCCCTGGGCTTTTCCTGGGGGGTCTGTGGATGGAAAGGACTCCTGGGGAAGGAAAACTGGAGCTGGGGAATGACTGACGGAGCCACTCGGGCATGGCGTGGGATGAGAGGCAGCTCTGAGCTGAGGACACCCACTCGCCTCTGCGGTCGGAGGTGGAAGTGGGTGCTGGATACAGGCAAAGAGCATCGTGGGCGCTGGAAACAGGGAATTTTTCGTGCAGGGCCCCAGTGCGCACAGGGCTGTGGATCAGGTGCTGGGGAGGGGGAGTTTTAGGTTCGTTGACCTTTTCCTGCAGAATCGCTCCCCTCCAGCAAGAGACAGAGCTGTTCTCCTGACTGACAGAAGGAAGTTTGCTCAGCAGCCTCTTTGCACTGGAGTTCTCAGGGTTGGTTGGAGTAGAGTGACGGTGCTTTACAGTCTGACAAACCCTCGGCATGCTCCCAGGGGCAGCCGCAAGAAGGCTGAGAGATCGTTAGTCTCCCTGTGAGCCGGGATGACTTGACTTCTAAGGCCATGTGGACTTGGGGTATCTGAACCTCCATGTGTCCCAAGGTTAATTTGGAGGCCTCATTACAAAGCAATTGAAGTCACTGTTCTTGAACAACCTGACCACCTCTTGGCCACTGGATCTAATTGTTTGGAGAAGTAGGCTACTGCCTTTGAGATGGATCCCAATTTGGGGGTTAGAACCCCTAAAGCAAAACCCAACCTTTTATGTACCTACCATGTGAGAGGATTTTCTAAGTCATGGAAGGCCCAAAGCCGTGGCCCAGCCCAGCTCAGCCTTTAATTGGTCAAACGCCCCTGGACATCCAGTGGCCCAGGAGGAGGCTCGTCCTCTCTCCATTTATGTAAAGGTTTTACCTAAAGGTTTTGCTTTTATTAAGTCATAATTAGGAATCTGCAGCAAAATGAATGCCTTACTCTGAGGGCAGTTCTGCCTGGGTTTGGCTTCTGGCTAATGAGACACTTGCTCCTAGTTGTGTCAGTAGGTTCCTTTCTAACAAGGGAGAGGACATTCTGGGACCCAAGAAAGGGATGGGAGGCAGTTGAGAGTTGAGTTTGCAAGTGAGAGGGAAAGTGAGGCACCTCCCCTCAGGTCTGCCATCGGCTCCTATAGGGAACACTCCGGACCTGATGGGGGTCCAGCAGGTTAGTCAGGACAGAGCAGGCGGCTCCAGCATCAGCCAGGAATCGGTTTCCTACCCGCCATGTTGAGGGTGACCCAGGCTGCTCCCTGAGGTGCCTGCCCGGGTTTCTGTAGCCACGTGGGTTTCATTGCATAGCAGTGCCAAGAAGGGCTCTGGTTTGCATTGCCACTTGGTTGCCCCACGCAGGGACAGTCAGGGTGCCCATGTTCCCTCTGGCCTGTCTGAGAGCTGGCCCCAGGGGCTGTTGCAATTTCAAAACCTCCGGGCGGCAGGCCCTTACTAGGATTTCCTGGGGTGGCTGGACTGGGGCAGCCAGAAGCTGTTCAGTTTAGTCCCTCATCCATCCTGGTTCGCCTCCTATGCCTGTCCCTATTACTATACATTTCCATGTCCCCAGAAACCAGAGTGGCAGTCAGTTTTCTCCTGACATCAGTGATGAAATCCAGGCCTCTTGGGGTCTCCCTCTGTGGAGTTAGGGTCTGCATGTCATATTTTCTAGAAGCTTCTGTCAGCCTGTTCAGAAATACAGCTGGATTCCCCTTCCTTCCTTGAGAGATCTCTTGGACTTTGCCATGGTTTGGTCTGGTGTGGAAGGGCAGCTGGCCTCTGGGGAGGCTCCGCTCAGGGAGAAGCCTTCTCTCCGGGAGAAGCCTCCTCAGTTGCTCCTTGTGGTCCCAGAATGAAGGGCCTCTTCGTTTCCCTTGCCTTTTAAGGGGAGGTCCTGCTGTGAAGTGCTGGCCTCCTGCTTCAGAGGCCAGGCCCAGGTCAGACAGTAAGTGCAGGTCATGGCCCGAGGACCACCCTGTCCCACTCACAGTGACTTCTCCTGAGAATGTGCTAGGGGGTTGAAGGTACCTGGCTGTGCCTTCCTGTCCCCTCACAGGGGACCGCAGTCCCTCAGCCTGTTCTCCCCTCCCTGTTGGGGAGCACTGCTGCTCCCTAAAGCCTCTTCGCCTCATCTGCGGCCTGGGTGGCCTGAGGGACCTGCAGAGACACCACCCTCAGCCTCCTCAGGGGACAACTACTTCCTGCTTCTCCTCGGCCTTATTTATGTATTTTAAATGTGTTTGATCTTTCCGCCGTTCTCCTCTCCAGATGGATTCCCGTAAAATCCTGCCTTCCTGTTGCATTTTCACGAACCAAGTTCATGCAGCGGAACAGAGAGAGGACAGAGGCCTGGAAGGCTGTCACCCTGCTGCCAGCCCTGGTTGTTTGCGTTTGGCTTTAAGCCAAGATAATCTTCAAATAAAGGTCTGCTCTATTGGTCTTTATAGTCACACGTGGCAGGAGGATTCCTCTTGACATAATCACAAAGGCGTGGAAGGTTCCTCGCTCTAACTCTGTTTCAGTTCTTCCTAGTCCCTCCCCTCCTCCTTTGCTGGTCCCCTTCCCTACACTCTCCTGATCTCCGGCTGTTTCCTGGGAGTTTTCTTTTCAATCAGTGCCTTGTGGATTCACCTGAGCTCATTCAGCGTGGGGTAGGTGCTCCCCTGGGGCTCAGGTGCCTCCTTGGTTTCTACTTGTACATGTGTCTGGGAACCCAGGGCCTCCTGATCAAGCCAGTCAGATCTGAATCCTGTCATTCTGGGCTGGTGTTAGCAGTCGCCTTAAGAAATGCTGTCACATCCCAGTCAAAGGGCTCTCCATTTTCAAACGAAAAGCCTGGCGGGCGAGCTGGCAATAGCTTCCCCTCCAGCAAGAAACAGTGACAACCCTGTCCCACTCCTCCAGCTCCCCAAAACTGCAGGCATGAGCTAAGACTTCAGAAGACAGCCATGTCGCAGCTGGTGAGGCCAGGCCAGGAGGCCAAAGGGCGGATAGGCGAGGACTTTCCCCGCCATCCTTCCCAGGATTCAGGAGAGGCTGCAAGCAGTGGCAGAGCAGGAGGGAAGGAGGGAGAGGAGAGGACCCGACGTCACATGTCACACCCTAGGATTGTCACCTGGGTCTGCTACTTTTTCGGGGACAAGTCCTGTTTCCTTGTGGTGGCTTCAGGGTGGGGAGCCTTCTGATCAGGGGACTGGACCGCTCTAGAACCACAGAGGCCTCTTCCTACCTGAGACCCTGATGCCAATGGGGCGGTGGTAGGAGAATGAGAGAGAAAGGGGGCATGAAGGAGAGGAAGACAGGAGAAAGGATGGTCAGAGTCCAGGGGGCAGAGAAAGAGAGGGAAGGGGGAAACCAGGCTCACTTGTCACGTGACCTGTTCTGGAGAGGAGAGCCAGGCAGCTGCCCCAAGCTTAGCAGGTCCTGCTCTGTTCTTTCAGTGACCTGCAGGTCACCAGAAGAATGCCGGACGCGGGACCTTTTGACCTAATGGGGATATAAACAAAACCACATCAGGCGAGTGCACATGCAGGCCAGGCTTTTGCTGGGCTCTCGTGTAGGAGGGGATGTGACTTGGACAGGAGGCATCAGGTGGGCCCTGAGCCACAGCAGGGAGTTGGCATTTCCAGTCCCTGGAGGGTGGGTTGTCGACGGGCTCAGGAGCGCTCAACTCCAGCACCTGAACCTGTGCCAATCACATCCTGCCACTGCGGGAGGGGACACATGGGCCCTGCTTAGCCATCCACAGCCTCCTGGGTTGCTGTCGGGCCACAAGCCCAGGCCAGGAGTGCCTTCCCTGTGGTGGTCCCTGGCTCCGATCCACCTTTATTACTGCATTTAGACAGGATATCAGAGAAGATTTCACTTAGAACCAAGGAGGAAGAAGATAATGAAGTGCATAACCTATAATTTTAAGGTTAGATAAAATAATTACATTTCTTCCTATGCAGTTGGTCTAAATCTACAAAACTTTGCAAGAAATTTAACATGTGGTCCTCTTTGTTTTTAGAGAATTTTATTCCAACTTCAGGTCTAGTATGGATCCCAGCACATTTTAACTAACTGAATCCATGCCAGTGTCTTTGATGGTAGCTTTGCAGACAGGACTTGCTGACTCGGCAGACCCTGTGTCCTCCGCGAGGACTGGCAGCCCATTAGAGCTCATGGAGGGCCCTGGGGTTGAATTAAACTTGGAATAAGAAAACTTGCCACGTGCCTCCAGGGTCCCGGTAGTGATTTCCCTTGGCTCATGGCAATGCAGTCGCACCTGCTACTTTATAGATAGACGGGCTGTTTCCCTCCAAGTGGGGAATCAAAGCTTTTTCAAGGACTCTTGCCGAGTTGGGTTTTGCCAAAGGAACTTTCTGCTTGTCCTCGGGGCTAGGATGTCAGGTTCAATGTCAGGAGATATTTTTCCAGAGGAAAGAAGTAAAAATAAAGATGCACATTTTGTGTTGGTTGGGTTGCAATCCAGAGATTTCATACACAGTATTTGAACACTCATACATTGCTGGTGGGAGTGGAAATTGGTGCAATCACTCTGGAAAGGAGTTTGGAGATTCCTCAGAAAACTTGGAATGGAACCACCATTTGACCCAGCTATCCCACTCCTGGGTTTATACCCAAAGGACTTAAAATCAGCATACTACAGTGACTCAGCCTCATCAATGTTTATAGCAGCTCAATTCACAATAGCTAAGCTATGGAACCAATCTAGTGCCCTTCAATAGATGAACGGATAAAGAAAATGTGATATATATACACAATGGAATATTACTTGGCCTTAAAGAGAATGAAATTCTGGCATTTGTTGGTAAATGGATGGAGCTGGAGAATTTATGTTAAGCAAAACAAGCCAAACCCAAAAAGTCAAAGGCCAAATGCTTTCTCTGATATTCAGAAGCTAATTTATGATGGGGGGCTAGGGAAGAATAGAGTTACTTTATGTTAGGTAGAGGGGAGTGAAGGGAGGGGAACAGGTATGGGGGTAGGGAGGACAGTAGAGTGAAACAGACATTATTACCTCATGTGCATGTATGACTGCATGACCGATGTGATCCTTCAACATGTATAATCAGAAAAATGAGAGACTATACTCCATTTATGTATGATCTATCAAAATGTATAAATGCAGTCTACTGCCTTGTACGACTATTAGAACAACAACAACAAAATAGACAGGTGAGAAGTTAAAGGACCGTTCCTGCAGTGGTCTTGACTGTGACCTCAGGGAGCAGGACATCGCAGGGCATCCCATAGTACAGCACTAGGTTAACTCTCCAGGAGGCACCAGCCATGCTCGGCCCAGCCCAGCCTCTCTGGGCCTCTGGAGGCTGAGCTGCCTCCTGTCCAGGTGCATGCTCTGTCCTCTCTGCCCCTGGGATCATTCCCTGCAGCCCTGCAGGGCTGGCCCCTCCTTGCCCGCCGTTCACAGTTCACACTGTGTCCCCTCGCCTAAGAGGCCTCCTGACCCACCCTCAGTTCCCCTTTGCCAGCCCGGCCCATCACACTCACCAGCACCCAGAAGAGGTTCCCTGGTCCACTTCTTGGTCGCCTATCTTCCCATGTCAGAACTTGGCTCTGGGTAGCAGGGACGTGCGTGTCCCACCTGAGAACTGTGCCTGCTGATGGCTGGGACTCAGTAAGTCAGAACCAACACACCTGTACCTGTACCCACTGGTGCAGCCGCTAACCCATGTGGCTCCCCTGTCCCCATGAGTTCCCGTGTTGAAGCCAGCATGGGCCTGTTTGCAGGTAGGGCCTTTAAAAGGGGATTAGGTTAAAATGGGGTCACCTGCGTGGGCCTCATCCACTAGGACTGGTGTCTTTATAAGGAGAGATTAGGATTCAGGTGCACAGAGATGGACAGGAGACCCCTGCTCAAGGACATAGGGAGAAGATGGCCATCTCCAAGCCAGGGAGTCAGGGTCGCTGGACTGGGTGGGTCTGCCAGCACCTGGAGCTCTGGCTTCTGTCTTCTAGGTCTGTGTCTCAGGTGCTTGGGAGGCCGAGACTGATCACTGGAGCCTGGGAGTTCCAAGCTGCCTGGGCAATGTGGGGAGACCCTGTCTCAAAAAAAAGTGTTATTTAAGCTACACAGTCCATGATGCTTGGCTGTGGCTGCCTGGAAAGCCAGCACAGTGTCCCGGGTGGAAAGTAATAGAATAGCTAGTCATGCCTGTGGCAGCTAATTCAGGAGGGCGTCGGCCTCCCGCTCTTCTCTCCTTCATGTTTTACTGCAAGTTTGAACCCAGGCTTTTAGTTTGGGGGTGGATTAATTTGTTGGTGCCACTGCCTGGTAGTTGTGTCAGACTCCAGGTCTTGCTCTGGTTTGGGGGTTCCCTCTTTAGGAATTTCCCTCTGGGATTGGAGGTCTGGAGAACATTGTTAGTCAAAAGGAAAGACGTTGCTGAGTCCCTCCCTCCTGCTCCCTGAGGTCCTCTCCCCCGAGGTTCTGAGATGACTTTTTCGCTTTAATTCTCCTGGGGTGCAGGAAATCCACTGGGTTCCTCCTAACCATCTGCAGGGTGCAGAGCTGGACTTGGCTCACCCGCAAACACATTTTCTTCCCTGTTTTGTGGGAGAAGGGGCTGCTTTTAACTAGCAGTTACCAGGTCCTTGAGTCCTCTGTTTCCTGCTTAGGTTCAACTTAAATGGGGAGAATTGCAGAAGGAGACCTTTTAGGAGTATGGGGGGGATCCCTCCAGGTCTTCCAAATGCATCTTCTTTGCAGAGCCCCCTTCTCTCTCTCTCTCTCTCTCTCTCTCTCTCTTTCCCTCCCTCATTCCTTCTTCCCTCCTTTCCTCCCTCCCTCCCTCCCTCCCTCCCTTCTTTCCTTCCTTCCTTCCTTCCTTCCTTCCTTCCTTCCTTCCTTCCTTCCTTCCTTCCTTCCTTCGGCTTGGCACTTTTACATGCTGATCAATCTGTGCCCCTTGCTGCTCTCTTGCTAATTGCAAATACGTGCTGTTAAAGAAAAGTGATAGAAGAGAGAGAGACCATTGGGGCTCAAATGAGAAATGAGAGAGTGGGATTTCCAATGCCGCATACAGAAGAAACTCAATTTTGGCAACTTCATGTTGCAGAAAAATGTGGAGAGTTAAATTTCATTTTGCAGCAGGGCTGGGTGCATAGCTGAAATCCATAAGATCAGATAGAACATCTCCATCACCAAGCAGGTTAATAAAGCTCCTAATTGGATTTGCTGACCATAGAATGACAGTTCAAGTCCCCAAAAGGTTTATTTATTTGCCATCTGTATGTAAATTCTGCTGTTATGGAAATTGTGTCGGGAATTGTACTGCCGCCTCAGCACACAACGGACTGTAATATTTGAGTTAAGATTCACAAAAGCCGCCGTGTGTGAATGCGCATTGAATGACCGTGCATCTTGTTGCTTTCTAGAAGCAGCTCAGTCTCAGACGTGGGATTCAACCTGTGATCAAGGTGGACAGACTCACGTGCTAACACAGTTCTTGCTCGAAGGCTGGGAGATGAACTAAGTTTTCAATGGAACAGAAGTGCCTTACTATTAGCTTTCAGGGTCTAGTGCCAGTTTGTCCTTTGGTGCCTCCCTAGGTGACTGTGAAGAGGTATATTTTATTGCTAAAGGACACATATTTTTGGAGTTAATTACAGTCAGTCCTGAATTGAGGAACACCCTTCTTTGCTTTTCATTCAGAAAGCAACTTGGAGAAATGAAGTCAGGGCTCAGGCATTTGAGCGGCTGGGTGGGCCAGCAGCTTATTCTACAGCTGGAGGCTGCCGGCTGTCTTTAAGGGGCACACATCTCCCTGGATTGCCGGGGTATAGTTGGACTCCCTGCATTTGAGTGTTTCCATGGCAATGGGATTGGCATCCAGAGTGAGTTGGCAGACTGGATCTGTGAGCCCTGTGCACAGATGAAATCACCTCCATGTTCCCGTGAGTTCTCAATTTTGTTCTTTCAGCCTCTGTCCAGAAGTTTGCAGGTTCTGCAAGGCCTTTGCCTTCGGGACCCTTCCAGGCCACCTGGGCAGCCTGCAGTTGCACTTTGGGGAGCACCAGGGAGCGGGCAGGGGCTGCAGGTGATTCCTGGGGAGTGTTGTGTTGGAGGACAGCTACAGGTGACAGCACTCCTCCAGCCACAGCTGGTTCCCTCAGCCTCCCCCTTCCACCCTGGTCAGCCGGGGAGGCTGTCCCTGATGCCCCAGCCCCTACATCCCCCAACCACCCACTGGTCTCCTTGTCTGTTGCTTTGAGCCCATCGCCCCGGCTGGGAGCCTTTGTCAGAGGGCAGCGTGTGGCTGAATTCAGTCGTGTCATCCTGTCTCTGTTGTTATGTTGGGGTGCTCTTCCCTTGTGGATGGTGATGCTGCTCCCTCATTTCGAGGGTTTACATGAGTAGTCAGACAGGTTGAACTGGCGATGGACTGGGGCCTTCCCCCTGGTTCGTCTGCAGGCTGTGAAGGGGCTTCCTTTCACATGGAAGAATGTAACCCAGAGAGCAGGTTCAGAAGAAACCATTAAATAAGTCACAACCCAGATGGTCCCTAGGACAAAACAAAACAGAGTGGCATGGGATGGCATGCTGAAGACCAGGAATACCAGGCATCAGCATGTCTCCTTAAGTGAGGAAGCAGGCTGGCCTCAGTGGAGGCCACACTGAACCCTCCCCATCCCTCCCTTCCTTCCTGTGCTGGGGATGGAACCAGAGCCTCTCACTTGCTAGGCAAGCCCTCTACCACTGAGCCACACCCCATGCTGCCCAGCTTCCTTAGGAGTGGCCTTATTGGCTCTGAGAGCCATTTGTGCCCCTGGCCAGCCACCTGGGTTTCCAGATATTTATACTCTTCCTGTCCCAGGTTTCTCAGCGCATTCATGTGTAGGGGGAGTGACCTGCAGGGGCGCTCAGGTTCAGGGAGGGTTCAAAGGGAACGAGTTTGTCCCCAGGTCCCTTCCTCATCTCCTGGCTAAGGGGAGTCCACCATCAAATAGGGGCTGCCGAGTGGTCCATGCAGGGGTCCTGGGGCTCCACTGACTCGACCTGTGGGTGCACCTGTGTGTAAACTGCAGGGGTCAAATGGTTGAAGGTGAGCCAGGTGAAGCAGACGCCTGCTCTGATGTGTGCAGGAGAGGGTGATGTGGAGTAACAGGCCTTCTGTGTCCCCAGCCCCCTGCTATCTCCCCTGTGTGCTCTGGGGACAGTGGTGGTAGAATCCCTTGTGGAGTGGGTAAGCTGGTGACATGTAGATCCCTCGGTCACTCCAGGCCCATGGAGTGAGGCTCCAGAGGGCCATCTGCGTTCCCCGAGGGCTGCAGCACGCTCGTGCTCTGAGTCCCATGTGCTCTGAGCCTGGAGCAGGTGTCAGGTATGGGGGGACATGTGGGTCATTGTCCTAGGTGCTCAGTTATTTAAGACCAATGGGGAGCTGCCCTGGGGTTACTACCCATGGAGTGAGCGCCAGAGCTGCTGGAGGCAGAGGAGACCAGGGAGGAAGCCACGCAGGAACTGGGAGGGTCTGGCTTGTGATGGCCGTGAAGTCGGGATCAGGCAAGTGGCCCTGAGAACACAGGGCAAGGGCAGTGGTCCAGGTTCAGGACCCTTCTGTGTGCTCTGTTCCCCAGCCTCCCCTTAGAGGAGATAGGGCCATGAAGGACAGGTCAGGACAGCCCAGGCAGGTCTCACTGGACCCTCCAGGTGGGCCCAGTGGAATCACAAGGGTCTGTAACCAGAAGTAGGTGCAGGTTCAGTGTCAATACCACACTGCTGGCCCTGAGGATGGAGAAGGGGCCAGGAGCCCAGGACTATGGGCAGCCTCTGGTTTCTGGAAAAGTGAGGAATTGGAATTCCCCCTTGCCCCTCAGGAGGAACTTGACCCCACTTCCACCTCGGTTTTAGCCCATCTTGCATTTTTGACCTCTGGAATGATCACCTAATGGACTCATGCTATTCCAAGCCCCTAAGGTTGTGGCACTTTGTTACGGCAGCAACTGGAAGCTAACACATCACCTTGCCCCTTAAATTGAGAGGCGTGGCTCTGTCTGTGATCAGAGCCCATCATGAAGTGAGGCAGAAAGTGCTCTTGAAGGCCAGGCTGCTCCAGGGGCACCTTTGCATCACGAGTGCTGCCAGGACAGGGAGAGAGTGTGGCTGGGAGTTTTGAGAGATGGGAGCTGGTGGGATTCCAATGTCATGATAAAGGCAGACGTTTGAACCCTTCTTGCTCCTGTTCCCCCAGTGGGGATTTGTCTTCAACTTGGGAAGGAGAGAAAGGGCGTCTTCATCCAGAGAATGGGAATGTCTGCCATCTCAGCTGGTTCAAGGCTACCCTGGGGGAGGTAGCTTGGAGAAAATAGAGAAGGAGAGCGTGTTTGGTGACAGTCACTGGGAATGGCTTGTGGAACTGTCCACCAGAGCAGTGCTGAAACCAGAGGGCTCGGGTGGAGAGGCGGTTCCTGGGCGTGTGCTGCTCTGTGCGCACAGACATTTTGTGTCTGTGTGTCCATGTGAACATACGTGTGTGTGTGTGTGTGTGTGTGTGTGTGTTTATGTAAGTCACACGGGCTCAGCTGGGCCTGCAGTGGGCCCTCCTCCTGATTGGTCTGCAGGCGATGCCCATGTGCTGAGGGAAGCTCCCTGGGTGCCAGCGGGAAGTGCAGTTCTGTGTGCCAGGCACACAGGGTCTCTGGCTCCAGCCTAAGTGGAGGCTCGGGAGCAGGGTCTGCTGATTCTGATGAGGTGGCCTCTGCAGGGGTCTTGACCACTTCCCACCTGGCTCCTGGCCCATTTCTGGGTTCAGGTTTCCATGTGAGTCACCCAACATCCCCACTATGAACCTGTTTCTCATGTGCTGTGCAGGAGAGGTTTCTGTTGTGTGCAGGCGAAGAATTCTAAGGGAATCTTCTCTCGAGCATTTGGGTTTTTAGGTTTTCATCACATGATTTTATATCAAATGTAAACAATTTGCACTGGGCACTCAGTATTTTTAGATTCCTAAAACACAGATGAAAGCAGGACATGGCTCCCCTCTTCTCCTAAGGCAAGTGTGACTTCCCAGCTGGTTGATGGTGGCCCTGAGCAAGCCAGTTTAGCATCTCTATCTTTCTAGCTGAGATCCTCTGATTTTCTCTTCTTTATTCCAGGAGAGTCCTGGAATGCCAGGTGGTCATTCTGATGTTTGGTGCCAAAATAGAAGAAGATAAGTGTTTGAAGTGATGATATGCTAGGGATCCTGACCTGATCATTACGTGTTTCATGCATGCACTAAAATACCACACTGTACCTATGAATATGTACAATGAATATGTGTCAGTTAAAGAACATAACAAAACATTTCTATAGAAAAAAGCACAAGGAGGTGCATTTGCACTGCCTCCTGAGCAAGGAGCTGTGGCTTAGATCTGGAATGTCCCTCTCACACGTCCTCCTGAGTTGGAAGCATGGTCCCAGTTAGCAAGGTCCAAAGCCCGCCTGTCAGGAGAGGTCAGATCCCTCAGGATCCAAGGGATTCGAGGGAAGTGGACCTGGCTGAGCAAGCAGGTCACTGGACATGCCCTGGAGGGGCTTACCTTCTCCCTGGCTCCTGCCTCTCTACTCCCAGCTGTCGTGGGCTAGCAGCCTTCCTCGGCCCTTCCTTGCCCTTCCACCATGATGTTTTTGCCTTGGAGCTGGCTGACCATGGACAGAATCCTCTGAAACCATGAGCCAAAATAAATCTTCCCTCCTCCAGGTGGTTCTTGTGAAAAAGCTGCCTAGTAGAGGTGATGCTGTGGGATGGTGGGAAGAGGGGAGGCCTGGAGTTGGGTCCTGCCCTGTCTCTTGGGGAATTGGCTCGGTCCCTTCACCTCTGCATCTCTGCTTCTGGATGGCAGAACCATTCAATCAACTGAGACACCACCAGAGCAGAAGTCCTCATAGGAGTTTAACTGTCTGTAGAAGACGGGGTGGGGTGGGGGCGCAGACCTCTGTGAGCCGATCCTGGCATTGCGCTAACCCGAGTTCAGCATGTCCTTGGACTGTGTTTCAGGGTTGAACTCTGCGAGCTGTGGCCAGTTTGCTTTTTAAACCCCTGTTCTCTCTGCCTGCTATCTGCTTGTGAGCTCCTTGTTGGAGGCTCCCCATTCCTGGCCGCTCGTGAGGGCTGGTGGTGATGACAGAGGAGATGTGGAGGTGAAGGCAGGCTGTGGGGTCCAGGGCAGCGTGTTTGGTGACTGAGGATCCACTGGAGCTTTCTTAGCTGCGTGATCCCCTCCAGACCATTTTCCTCTTCATCATGTGAGCCATCCAACAGACTCAGCCTGGACTGGGCTTCTCTGCAGTTCTGGCTGCTCTCTTGTTGACTGAGCTAAGCAGTGATGAGACAATCTTGTAGAGACTCGCTCTGACTTGTAGCTCGGAGCCTCCTGGGATGCAGCTGCTGGGGGGCAGGGGTGTGCAAGGCCAGCTGTGAAGCCAGCCACTGGTGTTTCCCAGAGTTCAGTCACTCTGGCCCCTTGCTCCTCCCTGCATCCACCCAAGCTGCTTTCCATCACGATTTTCATTTTAATGGACACATTTTTAAGGAATTAATTTACCTTAAAAGAAAATTTTATACCATTCCCTAAGGAGGAAAATCAACCTCCTGACCTTTTAGCTTTATTTTTTTTTCCCACTACAATAAACTCATGGGGCTGGGCTGTGGCTCAGTGGGAGAGTGCTGTCCAGCCTGGACAAACCTGGCTTCCGACCCAGCACTGCATATGTGAGTAAAAATTAGTGGGTGGCTTTTGTAGTCCTGGGGTTACTGCCTGGGCTCATCCTAGTCACCCCTGACCCTGGGCTGGGCTGTTGGCTCTCCCTCCCTCCTGTCCACCAGCTCATTTCTATGAGCCACAGCATCGATGCTGCCACTCGCAATGTTCCGCTGAGCTCATGGGCTGACTAAGGTGAATCACATAATGCAGACTTTATCCTCTTCAAGAATGGAGAACCAGTGTCACTTGCAACAAATAATGCCACTTGCAAAATGCAAGAAAGCAACTGTAGTAACAAATGCACACAGAACCCAGGGCCGTGCACACTCGAGCAGCCGACGGCTCTTGGGTGCCTCAATTTCGGGTCTCATTAGTTCTTTCTGTCAAGTGCCAGTGAAGGTCAAAGCCATTAACACTCACTGGCACCTCTGCACCTGGTTCAATCAAAGGATAAAAAGAGATGAGCAGCTTCCTGCTTGGTCTCTTTCACCTGATGATATTTAATGTTATATCCTCATCTTACCACCTGAGATCTCCTCGGGGACCCTCTGGGTGACTGCTCCACACCCTGAAAACACCACTCTCTCCCAACTGAAAGATGTTTTTTTTTTTTTCATTTTAAATCACTTTTCATTTTTAATTGACAGGTAAGGATGGGATATGCTTATGGGCTACAGTAAGATGTTGGGATATATGTTTACAATGTGGGATGATTAAATCGGGATGAGTAGCAAATCCATGGCCTCATGTTTTCCCATACTTGCTGTTGTTTTTGTGTGGTGAGAATATGTAAGGCCTGTGACCGATGCATTTGGTGCACTGTTGTTCATCAGAGTGGTCCTTCTGTGCAGCGAGTCCCTGGTGCTGCTTTCCCAGCACCTGCCCCAGGGAACCCTGGCTCTTGTTTCTGCTTCTGTGCACTCACCTGTTTTAGATTCCACATAAATGTGTCTCACTTAGGATCTGTCCTCTGTCTTCATTTAAAGTATATGATATTTGATATTTTTACAAAATCAAATGAGTTGTCAGTGTTTTAAAATTACACAAGATGAAAGCTTAATTTTTTTTGTCTTTTAAAAATTCTCCATTCCTTCCAGACAGCATCTGATGGGATAAAAACTGTGTGGCCTCTTTTTGTCCAATGCCCTGTGTGGAGGGGAACACTTAGCTCTGGCCCTTTCCTTCCCGTCTCTCCAAAGTCTGGAAGCGGGAGGCCCTGCGTGGACCCATTGCTGGAGGTGACAGGTGCCCCTGGGGCTCCCTTACCATTGACAGGTCACAGGAACAGATGCTGATCATGCCCGTGCTGGCCGTCATGTAACTGCCAGGCTGAGGTCTCCCAGGTGCTACTATGGTCACTTTCCTGTACTAAATGATAGGATTGGCAACTGAAAGCAATATGACCCAAACAAGGTTCCAATAACTGCAGGGTCTTAATACTGTATTTTAGGTTGTAGTCCTAGGAGCCAGGAGTCCTGGTATCATATGCTAATGCATCTGTGGGAGATCCATTAATTCCTTAATTTAACAAATATTTGAGACATTCCATTTTTCAGGCATTGCTTTTGCACTGACTATAGAGTGGGGAAGGATGTGGTTCTCTGATGCCAGGAAACTTATCTTCTAGTAAGGGAGATGTGGAGAAATCTGGGGTGTTTTGGTGTTTATGGCAACCATATTTTCTAAACCCCATAGATGCCGAAGTACTTGTTGATCTGTCTCTGAAGACTGTGTCAGAGGTGGTGGCACACATTTGTGGAGTCTGGAGTACAGGGGAGACATTGTCTAAGCAAGAGGGTCCTGAGCATTCTGACTTGAATATTTAGAGAGAAGTCTTGAATGCAAGCACCCAGATAGGTTGTCTGGGTTGTTTAAAAATTAACGAATAGCTTGGTCTCTGGCCAGTGTGCAGAGGATGGAATTTGCCCTTGCAGGAAGGCCATTTAAGGCAGTGCCAGCCAAGATTGGTCTCCTTGGTCTTTTGGGTGCCCCCTTGTAAATGAGAGCCCCCACACTGTGCCATTGACCTGTGGTCAAGGGTCTTCTCTCCTCCTGTAGGTCAGAAAGCTACTGTGGGTACCTTTTATGGCTGCACTATCAGAAAAATGAAATTTGTAATTTTGGTTTGTAAATATTATCAACACTATCATAGGTAGTCATCTATAGGACTGCTGTGCCAGGATTCAGTAGGATATTGGAAGTCCAAAGTAAGAAATTATGGTGACTTTTAAGAGGCTTATCCTTGAGATGGAGAAATACCTGTCTCCATCTGTCTGTCCTTCTGTTTGCCTCCATCCACGATCCACCATCCATTCACCATCCATCCATCCATTATTCATCTGTCATCTATCCACCCACCACCCATCTGTCCATCTACCATCCTTCCATCCATCATCCGTCCATCCATCCATTTATCATCTATCTCTCCATCCATCCATGCATCCACCATTAAAGTTTGCTGTGTCAAGTGTGGTTTTGGGAGGTACATCCTGGACTGTGCAAATGGAGAAGAATTTCCCTAGAGAATGGTCAGGAGGATGAGGGGCAAGAGATCTTCTGAGACTGCCTCTGCAGAGGGGCCCCAGGTTGCAGCTCTGCTGCCAAGTGGAGTGAAGGATGTGAGAACATCAGGTCCTGTTGCCAGAGAGCTGCCTTCTCTCTAGGTTGAAAGGGGCAGGAGGCTGCTCACAGGGGAGCCCCTGGACTGGGGCCTGTGAATGTGGTCACCGGTTTCCCAGTCTCTACCTGCCCAGCAACCACCTGTACACTACCTGCCTGGCCCCTGGAGGTACTTGAGCTTACCAGAGCTCTGGGAATGGGACACAGTGACCTTAGACAAAGCCCCTGGCCCAGCAGGTGAGTAGCAGAGCCCCATCCTTGCCCACTTGCTGACCTGAAGGGCCAGGAGGCTCTGTGCTGAAGCAGTAGGGCCAGCGTGTGAGGATGATGGAAGTCCTGTTTGCCTTCTCCTCCTCGTCTTTGCCCAGCATCAGCACCCGAGGCCTACCCCTGCCCTTGGTTCCTAGAGAGTGCAGAAAACCTCAGAATGGATTGCTTCCCGCTTTATTTTAAAAACTAGCCTGGCCAATGGGGCTGAGAATCAAAACTGATTTGAGTGTAAGAAAGTTACAAAAATGTTTTCTGAGTTTATGGCCTGAGACACATGCCTGCTACTGGTGTTCCCTCCACCCAGGGGGCAGGGCTTGGGGGCAGGGTGGAATGAGGTTTCTACCCCTCTGAAGGACTGGAAGTGAGTAGTGGGGACAGAGAAGCTGGTCGTGGTTGGAAGGTGTGTTAGTCAGCTTTCTGATACTGTAATAAATTCCTGAGATATTTTAACATATAGTGTCAGAAGGTTTAGTTTGGCCCACAATTTTGGAGGTTTTAATCCTGAGGATTGGCCTCATTGCTTTGGACCTGTGGTGGCACATCATGGTGGCAGCTGATGAGGGATCAGTGCTGTTTGCCTCATGGCTGGGAGCGAAAGGAGGAAGAGGAAAGGGCTGGGGTCCTCGCTCCCCCTCAAGGGCAGCCCCTGATACCCTGACTTCCTCCCACCAGGCCCCACTGCCTAAGGGTACGAACACCTCTCAGTAGTGCCACACTCCTACCCTCTCCCTCATGCATGGGCCTTTGGGGGACTTGCAGATCCGTGCTGTAGCAGGAGCGCCACAGTGGCGGTCACCACAGTCAAGGCAGCTGCAGTGCTCGAGCCATGTGTGTGGATGCGCTCCTTCAGTCTCAGGCCTGCCACCCAGGATGGCGTGCTTGTCCTCACCTTGTTGACAAGGAAACTGAGACTAAATAACTAGCCTCAGGTTACCCAGGTGAAAAGGGGCACAGCCAGGCTTTGAGCCCCATGTCAGGGCCTGGGGGACACCGAACTCTTGGCCCTTTGGTAAGCTGCCTTTTCAGGAACATTCACAGGGAGAGGGTCGGAACGGCAGCCCAGATCTCATCCCTAACAGGTGCGCAGCCCTGAGGCCGAGGCTGGTGGCTCCTCCGGTCCTTCCCACAGGGTCCCTGACCAGTTGGTTCTGCACCCACCCTGGTGACTGTCTGCATGTGGCACATTTCTCAGTAGCAGGTGCACATTTTCATGAGGAGCTAATAAAGTAATAGGTGAGAGGCACTTGGAAGCCTGCGGTAGCTGTGTGGGAGCTGCCCTCCCCTCAGCGCTGTTACTAAGGTGAGATGGGAGGGGTCAGCTAGTCTTGGGCCCCTAAGACCACCCCAGTCCCTGCTCTCTGGCTGCCCTCTGTGCCCAGATTTGCAACATGGGCTCCAATGTGGACTTGGACTGAGGCACGTCTCTCATTCATAGGGGTGTGTGTGACGGTGGCAGGTGGTCATCGTCCCAGAGCTGAGACCCCTGAACTGTGTGCCTCCAACAGCGGTTTGCTGGGCCTGAGCAGGACGAAGCCCGGCTGTCAGTCACAGTCATCTGCTGCATATGTTGTTTGTTTAATTTGAGAAGTGCGTGCTGAGCGCCAAGTGCATGCAATGCGTCATGCCAAGTGGGCAACAGGATCAAAACAGCAAGAGGAGGTTTTGCGGTCCAGGAGGGACACCACGCTGATAAAACCTGTGTGAGGGGCGTCATGTGGTGGGTGCACAGAAGGAGAAGTGCTGCTGCGGAAGGGTGGCCAGCCTGGTCCTGTGCCCTGGGAGGCTTCCTGGAGGAGGGGCCATCATGCAGGGTGGGCAGGAAGGGCCCAGCCCCTCATGGGCCCAGGGTGCGAGGGGACAGGTTCAAAAGGGTGAAGAAGGGCACTGCATGGGCAGGAAGTGGCTAGCGCACCCTGACAGGAGCACAGTGGGGCTTCGGCTTGAGAGGTGGGCAGGGGCGGCCCACCCAGGAGGGGAGCAGGGAGGCAAGTTTCGGGGAGAGAGACGTCAGCCAGTTCCTAGGGGAGGAGCCACAGGTCCGAGCCGCGTGTGAACCAGCCTCCCTCAGCCCAGCCTCGCCTGCATGTTGGCACAGAGGAAGTCACATGTGAGGACAAGGTGCCAGTGGGGTCTTGAGCGTGGCCAATGGCTCGGCCTCCAGCAGACTACCCTGGGGGCCTGGAGCACTTCTGCGTGTCATTCGAGGGAGGATGGTGGCAGGGAGCATGGGATGCATGGGGTGTGCCCTGGGTTTGAGGCCAGAGGCAGTCTCGAGGGGTGTGGCTGGGCCCTGTGGAGGCTGGTGGTCCTCTCTCAAAGGGCACGGGAGAAGCGGCTGTTCTCCTTTGGTTCTGGGTGGCTCGATCCTGAGTGTGGCTGGGGTATACCAAGATGGATCTTCTTGGAACTTCTAAGAGGCCATGTTCGGTGGTCCTTTGCCTGTGAATTTGGGACTTGGAAGAAAGTTCTGTGTTGCAAAAATAGCTTGGA
The DNA here is from genome assembly GCA_020662805.1 of Glaucomys volans. NCBI lineage: Eukaryota > Metazoa > Chordata > Mammalia > Rodentia > Sciuridae > Glaucomys > Glaucomys volans. Next base: position 283,404 of record JAJEJO010002036.1, read on the forward strand.
GGACCATTTTAATAGTGGGCAGGGGAGTTGCGAAGGTGGGCTTGTGTGTGTCGTGGTATCTGCAAGGGCCAGGTGTCCAGCAGCTCTTCAAGGACAGGGATGCCCAGGCACCAGGGCAAACCCTAGGTGTGTCTGAGTAGGCAAGGCGAGAGCCGTTTGCCGTGGCTCACAGAGCCACCGTGGCTCTAAAGCCACCACTTTAGAGCACCACCGTGGAGCGGTTCCTTCTCAGGCGTTTGAAAATCTGTGTGGCCAAGTGTTCTACAAATAGCAGGTTGGACAGAAAATGAGTTTAATTCTATAAAAGGTCAGATTGCTTCGCAGCTATAAATTGAATTTTCCTGTCTTAGCTTTGTTTGTTAATATTTATTCCTGGCGTGATGGATGTGACAGGAGCGACTCTGGCTGTTTCCATGGATTCCCTTTACTTAATATTTGCTCTTGGTATTCACAAGGATGGTTGGAACAGTAAACATCCTCTCACCATCTGTTCTTTTTACCTGGAATTACAGGGGGTAAATTTGTATGTGTGTCTTCTCTGGACACCAGGAGGATTTTGTCTGGTCCTCTGAGTGGTGGAAATGTCAGAGCCTAACTTTTTGTCAGTGAACTTTCAATTGCAAATAGAAGAAACCCAACCCAATGTGGCGTAAGGGAATTTCCTGGCATATACAGCTGAAAAGTTCAAGGAGAGCCTCAGGTCTGGATGGATCTAGGTGCTCCAAGAGAGGGCCAGAAAGTGATCTCTGCCCACCTGTTGCCTCTCTGTTCCTCTGTTGGCTTCAGTCTCAGGCAGGTGCAGGACACTTGCAGTGCTCAGTGCTTTGCAGAAGGACAATAGGGCTCAACAATCCCTAACAAGTCCTGGTCACCTATTTCTGTGGGAATCAATCAACTGTGGCCAGGAGATGGGAAATCCGATTGTCTTGGTTGGTTGTACTGTTCTTTCTTGGATCAGCCCCTGTCTAGAAAGATGCTATGCTTTGGCCCCATGTATCAATCCCAGAAGCTGGAGCAGTGCTGGCCCAGCCTGGGCTGCCTGGATTGCACATGCTGGCCCCACGGGAAGCCCAGGTGCTTCATCGGGTGGATGTGGGCAGGTGCCACTGTCTCCCTGGCCCTCATGTGGAGAGGTGCAGAGCGGGAGCTGTTGATGACTCAGGATGGCTTCTCTCCAGGTCCCTCCGTCCCTGAAGCATGGTGGCACCAAAATGTGACTCTGGAGTGTCACAGGGAGGGCAGGCTGGCTTCTCAGGGGACAGTACCTGGACCCGTCATAGGTCCTGTGTGGTGCAGATCTTGTGGAAGACTCTGTGCCATGCTCTTTACACACACAGTCCCTATCCTTGTGGTGACATTGCGAGGCAGCTGCTGCTACCAGCACCCCACTTTATAGACAAGGAGACCAGTGGGAGGTGATTTTCAAGGCTACACACTGGAGTTCCGACCTTGAGCCTGTGTGTGACTTTGATGCCTAGGGTTCCAATTTAGCTAGGCTACCTGAGTGCCCTGGGGATAGCCGTTCCTCCAGCACACAGTAGGTGGTCAACTCCAGTGTGTAGCGGGGACTTGGTGGACAGACCTCAAATTAAACTACGAGGTCTAGCGTTGCTTCCGAGTCGCCTGAAGCTGCACGCGCTGTACTCAACATACTCAGATGGGCGGTTAAGCTGAGCCGTGGGTCCAGGGTGGGTGGCCCCCTGGGAGTCAGGGTGGTGCCGGGGGGTCCTCGCCTGCCCTCGCCCCTTCCTGCTCTGTGTCCTCCAACTCGTCTCTGGTTGATGCGTTTCCAGCACAGGGCTCTCTTGGTCTTTCTGGAGGCTCCCCTTCCCTCTCCAACTCGGAGGCCAAAAATTACATCCTCCAGTCCAGGTTTTCTGCCCTGGGCAGACACCTACCTGAGGGAGCCCCCAGCAGTATAGGCTGCTGTGCCGTGGCTGCTCCGAGCGCCTTTCTCTGCCCTGCCACCTTTCAAGTTTAAGTCCCATTTTGGAAGGAGCTCTTGGCAGCGCCCGCCTTGGCAGCACCAGCCTCGCCAACCTCCAGGTGCCTGGTGGAACGCAAGTGTCTCTCTGGCCAAGTTTTCCTGGAAGCGTGGTTGGTTAGACGAATGGATCCGTGCGCTTTCCTTAGTCAGGACAGTGCTGCGCCGTGCCCGGGGTGCGAGGGGATCACGCCCTCCTCTGACATGGTGTGAGCCTCTGGAATGTGCCCAGCGCTGCCTGCAGAGTGTGTGAGCGCCACCTGAGCCCACAGCAGCACTGCCTGTCCCCTGACCTGTCCTGTCCCACCCTCTCGAGGTCGGATCCAGATCTCCGAAGTGTCCCAGGTGGCGCAGGTGATCCCAGTGTGCTTCCCTGTTCAAGGACCCCTGGTCTGCAGGGTCCCAGGGGCAGCACTCCCTCCTTCCCTGGCAGTTTTGGTGACATCTGTGACTGCACACCTTCAGCTTTGATGTCTCTTGTTCACAGAGCATCCAGGGACAGGGGGCACCTCAGACGGAGACCCTGCATCCTGCCAGTGTTTAGTCAGCTCCTCCTGTTTCCTAGGCAGGATCTCAGAGCATGAGTAAACAGGAGAAAAAGGACACACACACACACACACACACACACACAGACATACACACACACAGAGACACGCATACACACAGACACACACACACACATAGACATACACACACACACACACACACACACACACACACACACAGCCCAGCCCTGGTGCTTACGCCCAGCATGGGAAACAGGAAGCAGTGTGTGTGTGCTGGGGCGTGACGTGCTCCCTCCCTACTGGGACAGACAGGACCGCGGGCAGGCGTTGGAGGCCTCAGGCAGCTGGCTGGGCTGGTGCTCCTGATTCCTGGCCCCGAGCATGAGGGGCCCCCCTGGATGCCCCAGGCTGAGGAAGGAGGTGGAGGCTCAGGGCTGCACAGCTGCAGGTCTCTGGGGACTTCCTGGTGGAGGCATTGTCCTGGGGTGGCAGCAAGTCCAGGCGGTCCCTGAAAGTGGGTCAGAAGGAGGGGTGTTGCTGGTGCATGGCAGGGGTCCCCAGGGTACCGGGTCCAGGTTTTTGGGCTTCCTAAACAAAGAATGGAGTGAGATGCAGGGCGGGCGGGTAAAGCTGGGGCTGGTGAAGGGGAAGGTTCACACTGTCACCAGCGGCAGAGTGGTTGGTGCACGGAGCTCCAGGCCATCTACATGGTGGGCTCCTTTATACTGGGCTGTGCAGGTTCTGCTCCTCCCCTGGGCGGATCTGGGCTCCACGGGCACCTGATTGGCAGGTGAATCTGACACGATTGCTCTGTGCCCATGAGAGGGGATCACACCACAGTGCTCACAGGTCAGTGCCTCTGGTGCTGCCCATGCCCAAGATGGGGCCTTGTCCTGCAGGGTCTGGAATCCAGGGTGGTTCTCTGGCTTCCTCCCTCAACCCAAGGTGGCCAGTTCCCCTCCCAGGAAGGTGCTAGCTAGGGCAGGGGACCCTAACCCTGCCCCACGTGCCTTCTACTGCACACACAGGCCTGGGCACAGTGACCTCTTCTTGGCTGGAGAGCACCCGGGTCATCTTAAGCTGGCATTGACCAGGAAGACTCACCCCTGCAGCTGGGCTGTGACTGCATTCAGGGTGCTGGGGGCCATGCAGGGCAGAGCCTCCCAGGGGCACTCCAGGCAACTGTGGCTGTGAGGACTCAACATGGCGGAAGTCACGTGGAGCAGAATCCATGAGGTCACACCTGTCCACACCTGGAGGAGACCAGGGCGTGAGCCCACTGGCACCCACAGGAGAGGATTCTAGGCAGAGGGAACAGAGTGTGCAGAGGCTCAGAGGCGGGAAGGAAGGAGCGATGTTTGGAAGGAAGGGAAGGTTCTTTTCTCCTCTCACATAGAACATCAGCATATTTTCTCACATAAAATGTGTATGTTCATGAGCATTGCCATTCAAAGTTATGAGGGTATTATGGGGAATTTTTCTTTCGTCTGAGAATATTTGGCTAATTGGGAACCCAAATTTCACAGGGACTATGAAAAAAAAAAAAAAGAAAAATCTTGATGGGGATTTTTTTCTTCCTTGAGAAATGAAATTAAGATGATGATAATAAATCTGCTTGATCTTATGTTAAAGAAAACTCAGATTTAGTCATTCCCCCTCCAACATGCAGAACCAGGAATGTACAGCATGCTGATAACCTGGGACTTTTCTTCAATTCTATATCGTTGCACAGTATCACGTTCTTCATTTCACATTTGACATAGCCAATGGGATCATAAAAAGGGTCAATTTAGCAGAACCCTTCAAGGGCTTCCCCAGTCCCCAAGGCTTCACCCATGCCTGGCAGTTCAGACTGCTCTCTTATGAAGCACTACTGTCCTTGGTCTTCTCCTTTCCACTTACTAACTGCCAATAAATGTTCCTTGAGAGGTGACTCTGGACCCTTGCTGCATTCTCCTTGCCAAGAACTCTGCTGGCATGTGCCAAACCTCCAGGGTCACAAGAGTTGCAATTTCATTTGACGACAGATGTACTGTATTTACATTGTATTTCCAGCCTCCGGTTGGCAGACCTAAGCAACCAAGATGGCGGAGATGTCAGAGTGAGGGGTGGGATAGATGCTGCCGTCCTCCAATAGTCGTGAGGACCGACCCCCCGCCGCCCTCCCTCACTCCCTCGCTCCCTTCCTTCCTTCCTTCCTTCCTTCCTTCCTTCCTTCCTTCCTTTTTTTCTTTCTTTCTGAAAATCCTTAAAAATGGTGATAAAAGGATTTTCTGTTAAAATGGAAGCCCTGAGTTCCTTTCTTTGTGTGCATCAAACTTGGGAGTATATGCAGAGATTTGAGAAACCCCACACATATTTCTTACTTTAATGATGTCAGGACACACATAACAGAATGACACTGATGGAGTATCTAGTTGTTAGCAGGGAATTATTTTTATTTATTTATTTTTATTTGCTCTAATTAGTCGTACATGACACTAGAATGCATTCATACATTTTGGTAGATCATACATAAATGGAGTGTAATCTCTCATTTTCTGATTGTACATATTGCAGGATCACATCAGTCATGCAGTCACACATGCACATGAGGAAATAATGTCTGTTTCATTCTACTATCCTTCCTACCCCCATGCCCCTTCCCCTCCTTTCACTCCCCTCTACCTAATATAAAGTAGCTCTGTTCTTCCCTCTCTCCCCGCCCCTTATTGTGAATTAGCTTCTGCATTTCAGAGAAAACACTCGGTCTTTGTTTTTTTTGGGTTTGGCTTATTTCACTTAGTATGATATTCTCCAACTCCATTCACTTTCCTGCTAATGCCAGAATTTCATTCTTCTTTAAAGCTGAGTAATATTCCATCATATATATATACCACATTTTCTTTATCCATTCTTCTTTGGGAAATATTTTTATTAGAGCAATCTAGTAAGGCACAGTAGCTACATTCACCTGACAACCTCCTAAAGGCATGGGATTTGACTTCAGCTCCTGTTCCCCCCTTTCCCTTCCCTGCTCCCTCCCTGCACCCCTGTTCTCTCTCCACTCAACTGATCTCCCTTTTGCTCACCTATTTATTTATATGGAGCAGTTCTTTCTACTTACGCACAGGGTAAAATCCCTGTGGTATATTTACACATGCACACAGCATGGTCTTCGAAGTTCATCTGCTCTCCTCCCCATGCCTCTCCTCCCCTCAGCCTCTCTCCACTCCACGGAACTTCCCTGCAGCCCCCTCTCCCTCTGTCATTTATTTCACTCTAGTTTCCACATGTGAGAGAAAATATTTGACCCTTGATTTTCTGAGACTGGGCTGATGTGACTTGGCATGATGTTCTCCACGTCCATCCGTTTACTAGCACAGGCCATGATCCCGTTCTTCCTGTGGCTGAGTAAGACTCCACTGTGTGTCCATGCTGCCTGTTCTTGATCCATCCATCCATGACAAGGCGTCTGGGCTGATTCCATAACCTGGTGCTGTGAACAGTGCTGCTGAGGCATTGCTGTGCCCGCATCCCCGTAGTTGATCGTAGTTCTCTGGGATACGTACCAAGGACCGGGAGAGTGGGGTCACATGGTGGTTCCATTCCTTGTGTTTTTTTTTTTTTTT